>OV049925.1:26284728-26550334 GCA_920104205.1 Eupeodes latifasciatus
AACAAATTAAGAAAAGTGTTTAAAACGCAACAGCAGTCAGATTTTAAAAACTAAATATAATAAAATTTGTGTTGAATTAAAGAAGAAAAATTCCTATTTGTCGTTAAAAACAAATTTAATCTAGCTGAAGGAAATATTAGAAATTAATTGAAAATAGTGAATAGTATACTTAATAAATCTCAGTGCAAAAAACAACCATCTGTTGTCAATGTTAATGGTCGTGTAGTCTCAGATAAAATTGCAATTCCTAATGCATTCAATGAATACTTTTCAACGATTTCACTTAATCTACAAGCTTGTTCTAGTCACCCATCTTGTACACTTTGTAGTCCATTCAGTAATGAACCTTCTCAAAGCCAAAGTTTTGTGTTTGAGCCTATAACTAGTTTAGAGATTCTGAAGTTAATTGGTACTTTAAAAACTTCAAACACTTCTGGTTATGATGGTATTTCAAATGTTTGTTTGAAAAATGTAGCATGTTTTATAATTGATATTTTGGCACATATCTTTAGCAAAAGTATTTTTTCTGGAGTATTTCCGGTTGCTCTTAAATATGCCAATATCTTGCCACTTTTCATGAAAGGAGCAACTAATGATCTGGGTAACTATAGGCTTATATCACTCTTGCCCTCAATAAGTAAGATTTTTGAAATGGGGCCAACTCATACTTTTATCGATGAGCTGACAGAAGATATTGGCAATGCCCGATCCTTGCGCGATAACTTTACGTCTGCAAATGTCAAGTCAACTACTGAATTCATAGCCCTTTTACCTACTCGAACAGCATCATAGCATGTTATCGTGGCATCTCCGACAACTCCACTCGAAATTGACATGATTTGAGAGGTTTCTGGGAAGGGAGGATGAGAATCAAACCACTGATTGAGTTTGACAATGTCTTCTGCATCTTGCGAGCCTGTCCAATGTCCTTGAGTTGTTCACTTGAAGTGAATGTGACTCCAGAAAACTCTTCAAGCGAAGTGCATATCTCATGAAAATACACGAACAAAGGTTGTGGGTTAAGAATATGATATACAAACTAATTTTCTGAAAATTGCAAAATGCTATACAAGTTTTAAAATAGCTGTAACTTTAGGAGGGTTGGACATTAATCGGCATATGTATATATATTCTAAAAGGGAATTTAAATCTACAACTTCTTTCTTATTCATACTTTTCGTTTATGAATAGGTTTAGACAATATGATGCAATGTTTATGAATATTTTGACGTAAATTGATTTTTTTTGTAAATTTCAACTTTTTCCGATATAAAAGTTTTAGATAATTTTAAGAACTCCATTTTATTCTCTAAAAATATTTCTCTCTGATGCACCGTTTTCGAGATATAAGCGAAAAACCCCAAATTCGTACCTTTACCCCCCCCCTCCCCCCCCCCGCTCATCGCCTAGGAGTCAGGACTTTTGGTATATTAACAACCTAAGCCCTCTGAACAAGTTTCTGAAGGAATCGCTTAGTTACCTGCTCACGCACTCTACACCTCATTTTGGGTCATTTATTGACTGGACTACATAGTTAAATTACTTCTATAATTTTTGACTGAATTTAGAAAATAAAAATAACTGCACTTTTTTCCGGAGAAGACAATATTTACTTTTAAACTATTTATGCATTCAATCAAAATTGGGACATTTTATCTCAGACAAAATCCACTTAAGATAAAATGACCTTCATTTTTAAGCCTGCATCCAACACTTTCCCTCGATTAAATTGCTCCAGTGAGAGATGCTCCATTTTTGGACACATTAAGAAGGAGTGTTAAAATTTCGACTTAGTCACCACTGAACAAAGAAGGAGTTGGTGAAGGTGTGAACTCTGAACGACTGAAATTAAGTCTCTCATTCCGCCCTCCCAATCATTGTAGCGTGTTCCAGGCGGAACTTTTGGTGATAAAAGAAGTCATGTCCTGGCTTAAAGAAAACGTGATATCAACATCTGATATCCGTATTTTCTCAGATAGTCAGGCCGCTATCAAATCTCTGGACTCTGTCTCTACAAACTCTATAACAGTCCATAAACGTCGATCATCTCTAATGGAGATGGCACAACAGTTTAATATTTACCTTTGCTGGGTGCCGGGCCATAGAGACATTCCAGGTAACTGTAAGACAGATGAACTCGGCAGGAACGGTACAGTGCAGCCCATCCTACAACGTTTGGCACATACTGGCATACCAATCGCTACTTGTAAACTGTTGCTAATGCAAGACGCTGTGAGGAGGGCAGGCACCAGATGGAACAACATCACCACGTCGCGACGACGCGTCGTCGTCGTGTCAAGTCACAAAAAACATCTGGCCAACACTGGATTTAAAACGTTCAAGGTGCTTGCTATCTCTAAGCAGATCGCATATAAGCTCGATAATGTAGGTGTCATAACCGGACTCTGTCTAATAGGAAAGCACGCCACGCGACTAGGCGTAGGTATTCTCAAATGACTTTTGCAGAAGCTGTATGGACGAAGAAGAGGAGGAAACAATTCTTCATCTTCTCTATACATGCCCTGCTCTGGCTCGAAAACGCAAGAATTACCTAGGAGAGTTCTTTAACGATCTAAACGATCTAAATCATATCAGCATAATCAGCCTCTCACGTTTCGTAAGGGACTCAAACTGGTTCCATTGAGCTTAGGAGGAAGCCTCAAGATTCATGTGGTATCACAATGGGCCATTAAACTGGCCTAAGTGTGTCCGTTTCCATCTTGGACAGCCACTTTAACCTAACCTAACTTAACCACCACTGAACATTGTGTCTTCAAAATTGTTCTACATTTTTGAATTAATCTTGTCCCAATCCATGTGACACAAAAAAACAGGTTGTTTTTATGACCTTCTTTGGAAAAACAGGCATAGAACTTGTATTTATAAAGCCAATGGGACTTCCCATAGGAAGTTATTGTAATCGGTCCGATTTTTCGAATTGAAAATTTTGACATTTCTCGACGTTTCAAGGTCCCTAGCATCGAAATAAAAGATTTTTAGAGAGATATCTGTGCGTGCGTGTATACGTACGTTCGTACGTCCTTACGTTCACGACGTGCGTCGTCCATAGCTCAAGAACCAGTAGTGATATCGACTTCAAATAAATTGTATTATACAGATAATAATACAGAAAGATACAGAAAGGGCTCTCAAATAATTGTGTGTGTGGTTTTCTTACCATAGCAATTTAAAAAAAGGTGAACATTTTGGTTAAACCTAAATATCTCACAAACCAATAACGCTAGAGACTTGAATTAAATTTTATTTTATATATTGTAAAGCCATAACAAAAAAATATATTTGTGGAAAAAATTCCAATTAAGGGTTTTTTTTTATAAGTCAAAAAAACTGAAAAATATAATAATAATCTTACGAACAAAAAACGATTTTATCTCCAGAACAATTTTGTGCAACAAAAAATAAGTTTTTAACATCTGGTCAAATTTTCAGAAAAATCAAATTGACATGTTTTTTTTTTTTAAATTAAGAACCTAAAAAAAAATTAACAAAACTTGGTAAAAATTGTTTTTCGACTTAAATATCTTTTCAAAAATTTGAGATTATGGCTTTCAACTAATTTTATCTTATAAGAAATGTTGTTTTCAACATTCGGTGAAATTTTGGGAACAATCGAACCGACAGTTTTCTCACAAAAAATAAAAACCTAAAAAAACAATGCTAAAAATTGGTAAAAATTTATTTTTGACTCAAATTTCTTTTCAAAAATGCAAAATATTAGCTTGAAATATATTTTATCTCACTGAAAATATTATTTTTGAAATTCAGTCAATTTTTTATAAAAATCCAACAGTCCGTTTTTTCATAAAAAAATTAAATCTACAAAAAATAGCACTTAAATTTTGTACAAATTGATGTTCGGTTCTCGATATGTCGTGAACAATAGAAGATTTATTAACTTCAAAATAATTTTATATCCAATTTGTATTTGTTTATAAAGGTTGATTTTTTTAGCTATTATCTTTTTGGCAACACTGCACACTGGTTTAAACAGCTGACGCACGTTTCGTGTTTTGTTTAACTGTCAAATATCTTCAGTTTATAATTTGTCAATGAATCGTCTTACAAACGAACAACGCTTGCAAATTATTGAATTTTATTATCAAAATGCGTGCTCTGTTAAGAAAGTTAATCGCGCGCTTCTTCCATTTTATGGTCAGTTTAATCGACCCAATGAAGCGGCTATTCGGGCTATTGTGACTAAATTTCGCACCAAATTTACATTGTTGGTCATTAAACCACCAATACGCTTTCGTAGAGTGCGAACTGAAGAAAATATCGCAGCTGTATCGGCCAGTGTTAATGATGACTATCAATAATCGATTTTTCGCCGTTCGCAGCAATTTGGGATGGGACTCTGTAACTCAACAACGCGGAAGGATTTAGGTGTGATGCCTTTCAAAGTACAGCTGGTGAATGGGCTCTTGGAAAGTTGGCCGAAGATCGACTTTTTTATCGAAAAATTATGTTCAGCGACGAAGCTCATTTTTGTCTCAATGGGTACGTAAATAAGCAGAATTGTTAATTTTGGAGTGAATATCAGCCAGAAGCATTGCAAGAGCTACCAATGCATCCACAAAAAGTCACAGTTTAGTGCGGTTTATGGGCTGGTGGCATCATTGGACCGTACTTCTTCAAAGATGATGCGAATCGTAACGTAACTGTGAATGGTGAGCGCTACCGTGAAATGATATCCAACTTTTGTCTGTCCAAAATGTAAGAGCTTTATGGCTGAATCACAAACACGCTTCAGCTTCGGCTTCGTTTGCGTTACGGTGGGCCTGCTCCGAGGTTGCTTTGAATGACATTTCTATTATTTCATCCAAATATTTTGTTTGTTGACATTTTTGTACAGCTTTTGAGCTGTCAGACAAAGCAAATGTTCAGATAATTGAACTCGAGCTTCCGTTTGGAGTCACATTACGTTACATTACGTTCTTTTTATTACGATTGTCAAACCAAACGTGAGGTCGAAGCTCCATTGTTATAGCATGCATTGAATTCCTATGGCTGAACTCGTAAACGTCAGGCGAAGCCGAAGCTGAAGCGTGTTTGTGATTCAGCCATGACTTGCATGACATGTGGTTTCAAAAAGACGGTGCCAGATGCCACACAGTACGCGCAACAATGGATTTATTGAGAGGTGAGTTCGGTGAACATTTTATTTCACGTTCGGGACCGGATTTAATGCCTAATGACTATTTTTTTGTGGGGCTATGTTAAAGCTCATGGCTATACAGACAAGTTCGCTTCAATTGACGCATTGGAAAACAACATTTAAGCATTTATTCGTGTGATACCGGCCGAAATGTTGGAAAGAGAGTATGCCAAAATTGAACTAAGCGGATGGATGCTGTGAGGCGCAGTCAAGGTTAACTTGCATGAAATAATCTTCAAATATTAAATTACATATATGTATATGGACCGTACTATCAGTTCAAATAAAGATTTCATGCATTTTTCTGAATTGTATGTTTTTTTTAACAAACTTTCTTATAGCTTTTAAAAAATCACCCTTTATAAAACATTTGTATAGTGAAATACTATAGAGTTTGATTTGACTATTCGAGTCATTTGTATTGAATTTAAATGTTTAATCAAAGATTTTCAATTATTCATCTGGAATCATCAAAATGACGTTTGCGTATTAATGGTTCCACTATTTATTTCACACAAATCTGGTCACACCTGTGAATTTTCAAAAAAACAATTTGAATTTGTTTGTTTCAACAAAAGTAATACATATTTTAGCAGCAAAATGGCAATTGTTTTATTTATGAGCAGTGCAAATGGTGAAGAACAGATTAATAGAAGAAGAATAAGGGATGCATCAAATCTATTACAGTTTGAAAGTTCAAAGTAACCCCTCGCGATATCTTGGTTTTCTTCCATCAATTTTATAAGAACTTCCTTTTGTTCTCTAGTTGTCCAATTTGAGTGTGACTGCTACCTTTAATAAAAACATCAACAGATTTTCATACAAATATATTCCATTTTCTTTATTTTTTGCAAAAAAAAAACAGAACTTACATGTTTTTCTTTTAATTCTCTCATCAAGATGTGAACGCCTAATAAATGACGTTTGTTTCGAATGATTAGAAAGTCAAAGTTTGCTTTATTTTCGAATTAAAATGAACTTTCGAGTTGTTAGAAAGTGAAAATACGTATAATACGAATTCGAATAACTTTCAAACGAAAGAGAATGTCAAAATACGGGTGAATAACACATACATATAAGAGTTAGGTGATCACTGGCGCTTCTGGCTGGAAGTGGCATAATACAAACACTCGTACGCTCGCGTTCGATACACATGTGTGATTTGGCATGTCCACTATGTTCATTGAATTTTTAAAATTTAAGGTTTCAAGCTGCTCCTCCCTTTAAGCTGAAGAATGAATAAAATTTTAAAAAAAGAAAGTAAATAAAACACAAGAACATTTTTTAAGGAATCTTATCACATTTATTGACATTTTTTTAGTTAAAAGTGTTTTTCTGTTTTTAATTTGATTTTGCATTTTTGTTTTTACTCTTACTCATATTCCATCTTTCATTTTGTTTGTTTTGTTAATTTTCTTATTTAATTCTTAAAATTTGTTTTTACCCCGTTTTCATGAAACTTTCTCGATTTTTTTGTTTTGTGTTATTTGTTGGTTTTTGTTAATTTGTTTGTTAGGTTTTTGTTTTGTTTCTTCTGTTTTGTTTTATATTTCGTCAGTATTATTATGTTTAACTATATAATTTTAGTTTCCACTTTTTTCATTTCATTTTATTTTATATTATTTTTAATTTTAATATTAATTTTATTTTTTTTTTCTTAGAAAACTTTCCATCATGTGATTGTCATACAAAACATTTCACAATAGATTTAATATTATACAATTTTATATATACTCGTGTATATAATTTATACATACATATAATTTTTAATTTCCATTTACTACACTCATTCAAAAGGCCGCTCACATCATAATTATTTTTTTATTATAATTCATTTCATTCGCACCTAGACTAAAACATCCACAGAATAAAAACTTAAGTAATAAATTTTAGCAGTATTTTTTTTTGTTTTTGTTTTTTAATTTTATATCTGAATAATCTTTAATTTTTGTTTTGTTTATTTATACACATTTTATAGGGCCTAGAAAAAAATATTTATTTTTTATTTTTATTTTTTTAAATATGTATGTACTTAGATGTAAGATTTTTAATATTAATATATATTAAGATTTATTTTAATTTATGAATTAAGTTTTTATTTTTTTGTTTTTTATATTTAAGTACAAAAATTATTTTTTTAAATTTTTTTAATTTAAAATTTTTATTTAGTTCTAGTACGGATTTTTTGTATGTTCTTTTTATATGTATTTATATAGTTTTATTGAAGGTTTGTCGAAAAATTAGATTTTTTTGGATGGAATGAGGTTTAAAGTAAAAACTAAATTTATTAAGAAATAATAATTTAATTTTAATGAAATGAAGTTAAAATAAAAATTGCTATATTATTTCACTGGAGATGACAGACTTTAAATTTAAGGTTTTCAAAAAAGTGAATAGGTTTAAAAAGCAAAATTTAAGGACGATAAATATTTAATTTTGATTATTAAATTTAATGTTAAAATAAAAATGAAATCCTCATTCGATTTTTTAAAAATATTTTCTATTGTTTTGGCAAATTTACAATAACAGGTTTTGCTAGTAACTATTTTTTTGAAAAAAATTGTATTATACACATATATTTTTATTCATATATATTTTTACTCATAAAAGCTTCATGAAATTTATTTAATTTATTATTGCTTATCATAAACATTACATTGCCATTGTATGCAAAGGAATCATCCATCCACTTTGACGGAGGTTAATCTTGATTTGTTTTCATTTGTTGTTTCAATTATGTATCTCATTTCAAAATTATATTTTTTGTAAATTTTTTAATTTTTTTTTTTTCGTAAAACTGAGCAAAATTTTATCCTGGATTTGTAATTTTATTTAATTTTATAAGTCGATCCACCAAAGTATTGAATAACCATTTGCCAGCAATTGTACATGAACGAGATAACATTATACAAATTAACTCACAAAAATATTTTTTAAATGCTTTCTTATGTATTAGATTTGTTTTATAATAATAATATATATATATAGATTTTTTGTCTCACTTTCTATTTTCCATAATCTCTCTCTGTTTCATTTAGCTATTTTTAAAATTTTTATTGCGCGTTTATTTATGTTTTTTTATTTTTGAAAATTCTGTACAATCAAAAAAATAAAATTGTAAATTAAATTTTAAATAAAAAATCGCAACAACATTTATAAGTTTTTGTTTGTTTTTTATTCATTTATTGCTAAGCTTAAGAGTTAATGTTAAAAATAAAATTATTCTATTTACATTGAGATTTCTCTTAAAAGTTTATAACAAATTAAAAAAAAACAATAGAAAAGAAATACATATTTTTGTTTTCTGTTGTTCGTGTGCTTAGGGTCCACATTTGTTTTTATACATTTTTTAGTTTTTATTATTTTAATTTTTTTTAATTTTTAAATTTTATTTTGCAAAAATATCTAAATAAAAAACTTAAATATACTTACAGGTTAATTTTAAAAATAAATTCTTTTTTTATCATATTTTTCAATGATTTTTATGTTGTAGTTGTTGTTGTTGTTGGATGATAATATTGTGTGAAGATGCAGCAGTTGGATTTTAGATTTTTGTTGTTTTTTTCAAATTTTGATGTTTTGAAAACGTTTTTGTAGGTTTTTTTAAATTTTTTATTTTATAAGGTGGTGCTTCCTGTTCCGATGTGTTTTTTTTTATTTGTTGTTAATTTATTTATATGCGCAGTGGGTCAATTGAGTTTGTTTGTTGTTTTTTTTAAGAGAGTTTGTATTTTTGTAATATATTTTTGTTTTTAAGTTTTTGTTGTAATAATATAGGCTGTAGGCAAGTTGGCAAAATAATCCATTGTTTTATATCGAAGTATATAGAGAAATATTGGCAGGAATTGTTTTGTTTTCTTGTTGTTGTTTTTTTTTTTTAATATATTTTGGTTGTTTTGTTTTTGCGTTAAGTAATGTTTTCTGTTTGTGGTTTGTGTTATTTTTATTTTGGTGTTGTGATTGAGTGTGAATTTTTTTTTTTGTTAATGATAGTTTACACTGAATTCGTTAAATTTATTTTTTTTTTAAATTAATTTTTTTTTGCGAAAATAAAATTGTAATATTGTCTCTCAAAAGCTAAAACGTCAGTCTTTTGTTTGTCGTTATACTGCCTGAAAATAAAAAAAAAAAATTAAACAATATTTTTAAAAATTGGTAAGTTAGAGTATTATCTTTAAAATAAATCAGGACATACTGGGCCAGTGAAAAAACTCATAACTAAGGACGAAAGAATTATGAATTTTAAAGTAAAATATAAAACGCTTACCAGGAGGTCAGACTGTTGCCTCATCACTGAGAACATCGTTTATGTGTTTGCTATTTTTCTTCTCCTTGGCGTTGCATTGCTGAAAAAAATTTTAATAATTTAAATAAATAATTAATAATTTAAACAACAAAAAGAATAAAATATTTTTGAAAAATAAACTGTGTACCTAAGGGGTTTTCCAATAAAAGGTTTTATTTTCAATAGCCCGTTAGTTAGGCAGTTGTCAGTTTTGAAACTGTAATATTTAGAAATTTGACATATAAATACTAACCATTACTAAAAATGATTTAATAAACGTTCAATAGTGCATTAAAATCGTTAAAATTCGTTTTGGGATTTTACTGTTTGCAAAAGCTTATGTATGTTCTATAAAAGCTTAGGTCTTAAGGCTAATAAATATCAGATTGCAAAAGAACTCAAACCGGACGATCACAAAGAACGTAGTATCTTCTCTGAATAGTTCTATAAAATACATTAAAATTATCCAGATTTCCGTCGGAAAATCATTTTTAGTGTTGAGTCACGTTTTCAATCACGAATTCTACATTAATAAGCAGAATTGTTGATCAAAAAATGCAAGAGTGCTTGTTGGAAGCCCTCAATAACCTCAACGCGTCAGTGTTTAGTGCCATTTTGGGTTGGCGGTAAGATTGGACCCTTCTTAATTAGGTCCTTGGAACTATTACTTTTGTTAAGCATAGCGCCTGCACTAATCTCCCTTGTCATGCTAATTCCTGTTCGAAATGTTCTTCGTCAAGAGTTTCTTGGCAGACCCACATGTTTGCCCCTTCTGTGTGAGCAGGTTCCACTATTTGGCACGCAATGCCCCCGTTGCGTTGCTTTTTTGAAGCCTATGGCCAATGCATTGCCATTTTCGTATTCGTATAATAGAGTCTATGGGTTCCAGACCCGTTCTAGCATGAAGCTTAGCTTAGCGGTTTTGCTAGAAAACCCTCAAGATGCCAGTGAGAGTTATGAATCCACATGTACTTGAGTGCATTAGTGATTCTATGGGACTAATCTTTTTTCGCACTCGTACTGTGGTAAGAGTTATAAAAGATTTCAACGCATATAAATCCACTGGTCCGGGTGGTTTCCCCGTTTTTGTCCTAATCCTAAGGTCTCGTTCCGAGTGGATGGAAAACCGGATTTGTCCTCCTTTGTCATCCTATCCCCAAAAGAGGCGAATCCTCCTTACTCTACGATTACCGACCGATTTCAATTACGTTCCTTCTTTCCAAGGTCGATCTCGAAGATCGACTTTCGCAGGAATAACTCCACTGGTGATCTCATTGTTCATCTTATCGAACAGTGGAGCAAATCTTAACGATTGTTTTGGAGAAAGTTAGATTATTGGCATCAGGGTCTCTAATCGAAAATACGTACTTTCGGTTTTCATGAATCCCTTCTTCACTGGACCTTTCAGATGGTTTAATACAAATAGTAATGGATGGGTTTAAGTTCGTAAACCACAAAATAAATGCTAGTGTGCCCCAGGGCTCTGTTCTATCTCCAACACTCTTTCCCATTTTTATTAATGTTCTCCAACCCAAGTTTGTGCTTAATATAAAAAAAAGGAAATTTTGCAGAACATTTTTTTTCGACAGTCGTCCTAACACTGCCTTTGCTTTTCTGATGATACGAGACAATACTTCCAATATATTGGAAAACTTTTACCATCTCCACCTGTTGAAATATTGACTTGGCTTGTTAAGAAAGTTCTTAGAGGGTGATCACGACGGTGATAGAATACAATCTTGCCTGATCCCATTTCGAAAATCAAATTCTTCTGAAAACCTTCCTTTATGAAAAACATATTATTTGGATTCATGGATCCCTTCCTCCTGCACAATGCAAGCAAAATAAATTCTCTATTGACACTGCTAAACACCTTTTCGACATCGATTGACAAGAGATGAAGTAATGATCGATAAATTAAACACACTTTTTAATGATGATCCACAAGGTGTTAAAATGATCCACACGAATAACCAATATGAAATCCTGATGTGTAATAGTACTAGTCGTGCTGTTCTCTTGGATAATATAGGAATAACGCACCCTTTTCTAATCTTTAGGACAACTATCTGCTTTCCAAGTTTCTTGGTGTGGTACCTCACTCGACATTGTTGGGGCTGTTTGTAAGAGTTCTGCAGGAATATCATCAAGTCCAACCACTTTGTTGCTCTTCAGTGCTTCGATGGCTGTAATGGTTTCTTCTCTACTTCAATACTGCGTATCAAGCGGATTGTAACTTTAGACGGTTTATCAGGCACAGCAGGGTTGACTTTAAAGAAAAGTGTTAATTTTTATCTCTGGAGCTGATCTCCACCCGAAACTAGCACTGATCCGTTTGTGTATTTTGCCAAACAGTTTTTAAAGCTTTGGGCATGTTGTGAGCAGATTAGTAATTCTGTTGACTTTCATACTGTCAACTAGACGATTGAACACATTTTTTTAAGGCAAGGAAGAAGTCTATGGCACGGTTCCACAATCGATTCAAGACCTTAAAAAACTCAAATGTAACTTGTAAGGTTATCGAGGAAATACAGCCGCAATTGTGCATAATTATGGTAAAAACTGACTGTGCAATGCGATAAACATTCATGATATCTATTAAAAATACTTGCCGTTTTTAATATCAAAATGAAACCTCTTATTAAAAAAACCATGTATGCTCTTTTAAGAAAGATAAAGGACAATATTTTAATTATAAAACTTACCTCCTGCGTCGCTTGCCATTGTTTCATCGCAGACTTGTATTTTTCAAACTCGTTGCACCAATGTGAATAAATTTTCTGGTAATCATTCTTTTTCGATGGCGGTGTACACCTTAAAAAACAAAGAGAAACAAATAACAAAACAATATAAATTTAAAGTTACAAAATTTAATTTATAAAACAAATCAAAATCTTTTAATGAATAAAAACGAAATAAAATAAAAATCAATATAGAAATGACAGAGGTGAAAGCTGATACAATTTTGGTATTGAACAAAAGAATGTGTAGATATACATATATTATTCGTCTATATAATAAAACACCTGTCCTCTTCAGCTTATTATGTACATATGTATATATGTATGTGCCAGCTAACGAGATGAAAAATGGAATTTAATTACAGCCCTAGCTCTAGCACTCTTATACGCAACGTTAGAGCTGGCAATCAATTTAATCACCATGGTCATTCCATTTAATTGAAAAACGAGAATTGACAATTTTAAGGACCCCATCTAGGTCTAGGATTAAAATGAAAAAAAAATAATAAAAAACTAACACTGAATATCTACCTTTAACGACCTCTAATCTCTCTAAAAGTCAAGTTACAGTTAAAATAATTTACAAAAAGAAAAAAAAAAAACAAACTGTGACAAAATGAATGAACTTTCAAATTATCTCAATTGCCCAAGCTGGAATACCCATAGGAAAATTGCCAAAAAAGTTTGTCTATACCCTAAAAAATATATATGTACGAAAAATAAACAAGGACTTCACATATACACAGTATTATAAAAAAAAGGATATCTCCATCCTAGATGTGTATGTGGATAAGAAAAAAAAAAAAAAAAAAGAAGCTCGAAAACAGGATATTCAAAAAACTCACCTGTGCGCATCGACATTCACGCTATAGCTGCAAAGGAGCGTGCCATCCAAATAACTGTCATAACGACCGCTGTCGCCCTCGTTTATCGATATCAGGACCAAGCCACCCTCTGACGTTTCAATATACTTCGATGGTGTATAAGTGATTTCGTATCTAAGCAGAAAATAGAAGAAAAGAAATGAAATTAAAAATAAAATAGAAAAAAGATATTAAAACCGATGTTCGTAACATGTGTAAGTGGTGGTGCAGGGGGAAGGGGGATAGAGCAAAATAAACAAAAATAAACATAGGATTTTAATTAGTTTTTTCGCCGACATTCAAAAAAGTTTATAGAGAGCTCTCTCGCCCACACTCACTCTCTGATGGTTTGGCATAGCAAACCAACCCCCGTTGGGGGATGATTTTTCAAATTGAAAATGGTTCATGTAAGGATATTTTTTGGGAAAACAACAAAACGAACAAAAAAAAACACATTGTTTCTTATTTTATTCCGAATCAGGACGAAGGGTAAAAGTTGTTACGCCATATACACAACTTCCAATTTCACACCTCAAAAATGTTTTCCATTTTTCTATAAGGGGTTGTATAAATGTATATACCTGTGTAAGTGTTTTGAATAGAAGGAAGATAGGGGGTGGGTGGTATATTTTGTATATTATGAAGCACTACCTTCGATTCCATGGAGACAACAGATGTTTTTGAATGATATATATTTTAATTTCGAAAAAAGGGCTGGCAAATATATAATAACGTACTTTACTTGAAAAATTGAGTGTTTTATAGAGTTCTTGCATAGGAAGGAACTTTTACCTACCTACTTCGTGGGGGGTTGTTGCATGTTTTTATTTTTATTGGAATGACTTAAAATTGCTTATATTTTTATCAAGGTACATTTTTGAATGTGTTCATTCTTTAGAATTTTGATTTGAATAACTGGTTTATTAGTCACCCAATTAGGGTGGTCTTTTGTCAAGGAATAATAAATAATAATAAATTTTTAAGGGAAATAATTATTATGAATAAAAAATGTAGGTTGGCATGGTAGTTATTAGAGACAGGATTAATAATATTGTAGAAGGGCGAGTTTCATCTGCATGAAGCACTTTAAATCTGCATGACAAATTATAACCTTAAAATATCCAGAAAAAGCTTAACAAAAGTTGACTGCTATTCTTTTAACACTGTAATAAAATTGTTACATTATTTTTCTTCAAATAAGGAAAACAAATAAACTACAATGTAATTTTTCGACTCTTTGAAAAATGTACTATTAAAAAATTAATAAAGTGCCATTCATTTGATAGTTTAAGTTGATATTTCTTGCAATTGACATGTGTCAAAATAAGCTGTCATTTAACGTGCTAAAATATTAGTTAAATGCTATAGTGGATCGTTTAACAATCAAATAACGTTTGAAAATTAATAAAAACTTACTGCAAAGATTTTAGTTCGTCGTTAGCCACTTTTTTTATTGATAAAAGAGTAAAAAAGGCTACTGTAGCGCTTTTTACTCATAAAAAGGCCATAGGATCAAAATGGGGCTTCTCCCCAAAAATAACATACTGGCTTTACACTTCGGTAATCAGACCGATACTCATTTATGGAGTTGTCGTATGGTGGACCGCACTGGACAAGATGGTAAATCTAAATAAGCTCATCAAAGTCCAGCGGTCAGCAAGTATGTGCATCACAGGAGCACTTCGCTCAACACCAACCGCAGCACTGGAAGTGCTTTTAAACCTAACACCTCTTGACATCTTCTCCAAAATGGTGGCAGCCAACTCATGTGTGAGGCTTAGAGCCACCTCTCAATGGAACAGTAACAATACTGGACATACTAGCATTCTAGACAATTTCAGATCTATCCCAGATCGCTTAGACTATACCACCCCTAAAATGGTATTCGGTAAAAGCTTCCATTTGTCCATCCTTTCAAGATCCTCCTGCGAAGAAGAGGGTCCCCTGGAAGACAATGCTGTACACTTCTATACAGACGGTTCAAAGACCGATTACGGAGTTGGAAGTGGTATCTATTCGGAACAACTGAATCTCAGTCTATCATACAGACTTCCCAATCAATGTAGTGTATTCCAGGCAGAAGTAATGGCGATTAAAGATGCACTACCCTGGCTCAAAGAAAACGTTATATCTTGCAAGGATATACGAATCTTCTCGGACAGCCAAGCCGCTCTTAAATCTCTCGCGTCTGTCTCCACAAACTCTCAAATAGTCCACAATTGTCGATCATCTCTGAATGAGATGACGGAACAGTTTAATATTCACCTCATTAGGGTGCCGGGCCACAGAGACATTCCGGGAAATTGCAAAGCCGATGAGCTCGCCAAAAACGGAACACTTCTGCCAAATGTTAGACAAAAACATAGGAACACCCTTGCTATATCTTCTAAAACAATATACTCTAGAATCAACAAATGCTAGATGGTCACAGAGTACCACCTGCCTAGCAACCAATGGCCAAGCATAGACTTAAATCGGTCAAAATGCTTGATATCCGTGAGCAGACAAAATATAAGCTCTACAATTGGAGTAATAACAGGACACTGCCTCATAGGAAGACATGCTCTGTGGCTAGGGGTCTACACAAATGACTTCTGTAGAAGCTGAATGGACGAGGAGGAAGAGGAAACAGTCCAACACCTTCTATGTACATGTCCAGCACTCTCCATTAGAAGAAATAACTTCCTCGGTAATCCCTTCTTCGATAATACCAGTGAACTGGCAATGATTGACGCAAAATGTCTCTCTAACTTTATTAAAAGTACAAAATGGTTTGTTTAAGTTCATTACTCTCCCATGAGTAACCTCATTAGCTGTATCACAATGGACCCTTGAGGTCTAGGTGAGTCAATGACATCTGGACAACCACTCCAACCTAACCTAACCTAGCCACTTTTTTGCATTCGCGATGATTATCGTCGACACAATCGATTTAAAATTTTGTAGAAATTTGAAGAGCGTAGATTTGCTTCTTTAAGTCGAAATCATACTCAGTTAAAAATATTAAGGTTGCAAGTGCAAGTGTTACTGATGACGGTCCCAATTTTTCAATTTTTCAACGGATGGAAATTCGGAACACCTGATCGTGGCATATATTTCTTATTTGGCCAGTGATTACATATATAACTTGGATTTTATGTGGTTTCAACTATGCGGGCCAACAAACCATACAACATGACTAAATATCACCATATATCCAGTGAGAAATTGTCTGGTTGCTTTAAAACGTTTTGTCCGCCAAAATCACTAGGCATACATAGTTAGATCTTATTCTGGAAGGGTACACAAAAGACCGTGGTTACGCGAATAATCGCAGAACTCTAGATGCATTCAAAACCAACATTATTCAAGTTATAAAATATATGCCACTCAAAATGTGTGGGATAGTGGTAAATAGTCTAGGAAAATTAGATGTTCACCCCTATTATGGAATTCGGCGAATCAGCTTTAACAAATCTGATGAAAGAAAGTTGAACGAATATTGGTAACACATGCATTGCTTCACAGGCTTTTTGTTTAACTTATCTAGATCAGCAAACCTTTAGCGTTTCATACATACAATTTCCATAATCCGTCAGTCACGGCAATCAGAAGAGAATTTTAAGTTAAATGAAAACAAAACAAAAATAAGCAATGAAAAGTTAAAAGTCTATCATTAAGAATGTTTTAGTTTTTATTCTTCATGATGGGAAAAATCAAGATAATCCAAAAAAGATTTAGAGTGTGTTTGGCCAGCGGAAAATAGTACAGAAATAAATGATTAATCTTTGTAATCAGAAGTTAAAAGTGGCATTCAAATATTTTACTCAAAAATTGAAATGAAAAAATTAGTCAGGTACAGGCTTCAATATGTAATTGTTATTTTTTTATTAGTATCATTTACTGATTTCAAAAAAGTATAAAAGATATCAAAACGATTAACTATTGGCACTTCTTCAAAGCCAAAATGCCAAAAATGAGCTTCGTCGCTGAACACAATTTTTCGGTAAAAAAGTCGATGTTCGGGCAACTTTCCAAGAGCCCATTCACCAAAAATTTTATGTTGCAGTAAGTCGTTCGGTTTCAATTCTTGCAAAAGGTGTATTTTGAAAGGCATCACAGCGAACGGCGAAAAATCGATAGTTGATAGTCATCATTAACACTTGCCAATACAGCTGCGATATTTTATTCAGTTCGCACTCTACGTAAGCGTGTTGCTGGTTTAATGACCAACAATGTAAATTTGGTGCGAAATTTATTCACAATAGTCCGAATAGCAGCTTCAGTGAGTCGATTGTCGATCGACAAACTGAAGATGTTTGACAGTGAAACAAAATACAAAATGTGCGTCAGCTGTTTAAACCAGTGAGTGTTTTCAAAAAGATAATAGCAAGAAAAATCACCATTTACAATTGATAAAAAAGTCTTTAGAATAGACAATGTACTTCATCCATCGAATTTCATATTTAAGTTTTAAAACAATGCGAAAGGCCAGTGGATGAAGTTAAATCACCGTGAGTACAATTCTTAGAATTCTGATTAACTTCTTAAAAAGACTTCTTATTTTTCCGATATTCATGATATAGGGATCATTTCAAAGGTTGTTCAAAGCACTTTTAGCATTACCAAAAAAAAATCGAATGTCTTTAAGATACCACAAAAAGAGTCTAAGACTTCCTTCCATAATCTCTACGAAAAAACGTAGTTTGGCTAACTTTAACTTAAGAACTAGCTGACTTACACACCTCAATCATTTATATATATTCTTGCATATTGCCCGATCATTTTATAAACAAAATTGTTTGAGGGTTATTAAAATAAAATGCAAACATTATATTTATTTAAAGATGGTGGTGTTCTAGTGTCGGTTACACTTTGAAACATCGTTTTCTAATACAAAATAATTTTCCAGGCATAAAACAATAATACATTTCTTTATCTAAAAGCATGAAATAGAGAGATTTTTTAAAAAGTGTTAAGAACGTTTAGTTTAAGCTCCACATTAAAATTCAGCTATTTCGGAATTTTTTCGAAGTAAGGCTATTTTTTTATCAAAACCTTAAACTTAAAACAAAAACTTAATGACTCTGTATATAACGTATATTTACGTCATAAGTTTAAATATAAGACCATTCCAATTTCGAGTTTTCGTTGTTTTAAGCTTTCTGAATGTTAATCCTCTTTTACGTCATGGGGTCCAAATGTACCCAGAGCATGTTTGAACAGTCATAACCTTTTACAGAATTTTGTTGAGATGTTTTTCTGGAAATCATAAACCTAGCATGGGGTCCATTTGTACCCCACTATAGCATATCTTACAAAAATACGTATTTTTCTAATTCAGTAAGAATTTATAGATACATTAGTACATTACATATATAGTTCTACCATCAGGTTGAAGATGAAGGTTATTTGTAAAGCGATGGCAACAATATATTCCGCAACACTGACAGGTGGTTCTGGTTTAGATGTATGTCTTTTGCTCTTGAACAAAGGTGACATCTACCGCTTTTGCAAGAAAGTATATCGGCTACTACTACGTCAAGTAAGTTGTAAAATAGAACCATCGGCCATCGTTGTGTTTGACGTGTGCAGGAATAAATAGCAACCATTCGATCGAAAACATCGGCTCCACCTTTGGTTTTGTTGTAGTCCATTATAAACACAGCTTTATTTTGGGAAACGGAAGTTGTTTTCTCACAGTTATGTTGCGTCGATACAAAAACAACTTGTATGTTTGGCTTTTGAGCATAAGTCACCGACGCCATTATTTCCAATAATTTTTTTTTTTTTCAAAAACCGCCAAAACACAATTTTACATTTACAGCCAAAATTGTCAATTGTAATATTGAATAACGATTTACAAATATTGGACTTTTGTGTACGCATAAATGTACCTACTCAGGATTTTAAGAACCCAGTTCAAGGGGTAGAAAATGTTGAATTTTAAGGCAAACCGGATATAAGTACCGCAGGATGATCTGTGAGAAATTTTAAAGTTATTATAAATCGCATGTAGTCTAATACAAATTTTACTGTTTAAGGGTTTTGTTCAAAATTTGTTTTTCAAAACTGATTTTCAAGTTTAAGCTTCTAAACCATTCTTTAAAAAAAGCTCCAGTTTTATAAATCTTTTTAATTTCCTAATATTTTAACTGAGTTATTGCTGTTTTCTGTGTATATTTTATTATACATATTTTGTTTGCACAATTCTAATTTTTATTACCGATATCATTCACAATTATTTTAATGTTATTGCTTATAGTTTCTTCTAAATTGTGCTTACATTTTTTAATTAAGGTGTTTTTATCAATTTTTCTAAATTGAAACTGTCAGATAATCAGAATTCCTGAAAACGCTATTTTAAATACCAAAATTAAATAAAAACTACATTTTCGAAAAGCTGAATGTCTGTTATTTTTTTTCGAGTTGCTTATTTTCGAACTGCTTTTTTATCAGGAATAGTTTTAATTTTTGTTTCGCAAAATTTTCTTAGAAATCCAAAGGAATGTTAACCTTTTTTCTCCACACATTCAATATTAATCTACAGTTTATGTATGTAATTCTTATTTGGGAGGTCGTTTACCCCATATTTTCGAATACAATAGATACTATCTGCGAAAGTCGAACTTCCTCCAACTTTTGCACTTTTCATTAAATTTATATCATTACGATTAAACGGTCTCAAGAAGCACTCTTTTTATATTGTTGCATTTGAAAAGTTAAAAATCTGATTGTTCTCCGGTTTCGAAAAAGAAAAAATAAGTAACAATGTGACATTCGATTTCTGGTAAAAATAGAACAAAACTTTTTAAAAAACCACCAAATTAACAGAACAACAGAATGAAAAGCTCTTTCGTGTATTATTTTGTATCTATGTTTATAGTATAGGTATATATAAAGAATATCAGTTTTCACTTACCTTCCCTTTTCCGTTGAATGATGATACCATCGTATCGCTTTCTGTCGCAAAACTTCCGGCAAACGAACAAAACACGACAAATGCAATGTTTGTCCATACGAGGCTGTTATCCTTTTCTTCAGGACACTCGTATCGCAAATGCCTGATGTTTCATTGCCCACGTCCTGCAGCAGGAAAAATAGAAAGAAAGAAGAAGAACAAAAACAAGAAACGTTATATAGAGATTGAAAACGTTTAGTGAACATTTAGCGGTCCTGACAAATCGACAGAGACCAGATAAAGCATCAGAAAGGACCACCTCTCTCTCATACCTATATTTTTGTCTATATAGGTAAGTGTATTTATCTTAGTGTTTGAATTTTTGTTTTTGTTTTTGTATTTTCATTTAAACGCACCTGAAGCAATCCTAACTGATATGGACGACAAGCACCCACATCCTTATCCCAGCCGCAATACGGATCTGTGATGCAACGGAAGCAACTGTCATACCGTCGATTGCACATTGCCAAGTCGATTTGTTTCACACTGTGCGCTGTCGCTATATAAAGAGAGCCGGTCTTTTGGCTTAGATCCATCTCTCTAATGGGCTCATTTTTCGCTATCTCCAGGATATCGAGCAAATTGGAATGGCGTTGTCCGTACTTAATGAATTGCACGATTTTATAAATGCTACCCGTATTTGTGCCAGCGAAATATACCAGATATTCTTGATTCAGTTTTTCTATTCGAATCCTTTAAGAAATTAAAAATGAAATAGAAAAGAGGATTGTTTGTTATGAAAAACGCTTATTTGACGTGTGCAATATCAGTTTAAAGTTTCTACAGTCTACCAACACACGACGACGACGTTATCCTTAAGGTTTTCTTTTTTCTTCCATTTGTTCTCAAATTTTTTTTTTTCTTTATTATTTAATTTCTATTTTCTAGAGTACAAGGATGATGGAGGACGAAAAAAAAAACACTTAAGCGATAGTACATAGTCCTGCTGTGAGGATACATGTGCCAAGACTTATAACTTACTTGTCGACCACCAATTTGGTAAGGATAATATCACGTTTGAAAAAGACTGGATTGGCAAACTCATGATCCACAGCTTTATCCATTAGCGGATGTTTTCGTATAAAGTTCAACACCGAGTCCGGAAGGGCTGAAGTGTCGTTGATACATGTGCCAGGACGTGGATCAGGAACTTTTGAGTTCAACACAGGCAACCATGCGGAATTAGATGTGGCTTGCTCTTTGAATTTTCCTGCAATAATAAAAAGATGTTTGTTATTTTGTTGTAATTTTATTTTATTTTATTTTATTTTTATGGTTTGGTTTGAAATTTAAAATTAATTTATTCGAAATGTAAGTTGGTTGGTATGGTTTGGTTTGGCAAAGGTCTTGATGGGAGGAGATGCAACGAGAAGATAATATATTTATGGTTTCATTTAGTAGATGAGGTTTGTGGTAGATTCGGTGAGTTGTGTTTTTTGAAAGATGTAAAGTTTGTTTTAAGTATGAGAGATTTATGATGGGAAAAATGCTCAAGCGATTTATTTCTTTTGGCATGAGTTCTGAGCGGTTGATATTATGTGTTTAGAAATGGCTTTTCAGGACTTCGCCAAGTTATATACATATACTTCATCAAGATCGAGAAGGCGTTTTAAAATACAAGGCTGCACATGAGTGAAAAAAAAGAACATATTGAGGGTTAAACATTTAGGGAGCGAAGCAACCATTAAGTTTTAAAGTTTTATCTTAAAGTAAGTAAGGATCGCCTATAACCTTGGGTAACTAAACTGGATGATATTGGTTTTTAATCGGAATGGGTTTCGAAAAATACATTGATCTACAAATTTTGACTTAAGAAAATGTTTCTCTTATGGAAAGTAGCTTCTTTATTTTATTTCTTGACCCTGACACCGCTTTTCCTTGTTTGCGATATCCTGACGGAAGGACTTACCATGATCAAAGCTAAAAGCTCTGCAATTATTCGAAAATAAGTTCATGTGAGAATGTTAACATTTTATTTTTAAGGATATATTGGAACCTAGTTTTTGAAATGATGTTAACATACTTTCGAAAATGTCAGCATAGTTGCGACATATTTCCCAAGAAGTTTTTTACGACATGGCGAAAATCATTCCACGTTCTTTTTTGATTCTAGTACCGGGTCAAAGTTAGTATCTTAAAATTAATTTCTTATCTGAAGACCGACGAAAATGTATTGTCTTTATTGTCACTTATGCTTGGACATTTTTATTAAAAGTATTGAAAAGCAGCACCATCCTTGTTTATTGCTTTTACAGTCCTAATTTTATATGCAGTGGCGGAAGTAACACCTTTTACGGTTTCAATAGTTTGAAGGTTACCAGGACTTAACCTATTCATTTATGGTACACCTGGCTTTTACCCGTAGCTCTGCCCGCCTTTCGAATTGGAATTGTAAATCTGTAGGAAGTATTGGGATTCGAGGAACAGTAAAATTGCCATCTTTTCGAGCACCTTCAGTTATGATATTAGCATTAATAATGTTTCAATAAATTAGTGTGATATGAAGTCTTGTACCGTTACTTAATTGTACCTTAATTTTGTATAGAAATAATTAACATACCTTATTTAAAGTCAGTTAAGAAACTCTACTGGGTATAAAGTGATCTGTTCTGAGTTCAAAGACACCGTGTCTTTTGGAAAATACTCCCCCATATCTACTACTACTTCGTCAGATATGTTTAAGTTTATTTTCAAAACAACACCCGTTTCTTGGTGCTAGAATTAATATTTGACAGAAAAATTGATCATCATGTATGTTATTCTGTAAATCAGATTAAACACTAACAATAAATAAACTAAAATAACTATGCACTAAACTACACAAATCTTCCGTTAGAGTCACATAACCCTCGGCATCGGTATTAAACCTCCCATTTTCTATTTTTCCATATAATTTCGTGCTTTAATGTCATTAAGAAACGCCTAATGATAGGCAACGCTGTTAAGTCGAAACGCATTAAGCATCTAAGGATATGCTTAGTGTTTTAAAAAAGAATATATTGAATATCTAGCCATAAGTTTTACCAACGGACCTGCTCAAATGAGCTTTGAATGAGATATTTTAAAGCGATAAAAAGTAGTACAAGACCCTTTCCAGTCTTTTAACTACCTCCACACTAAAAATCATGCCATATAACTCCTTTGCGACGTGAAGTACGGTCAAACAAACAAACAAACAAACTGACGTTTCCATTTATAATATTAGTACACATTTGCAACTTATTCTATAATTTTGTTTTATTTGCGACTTGAAGTTCAGACATAATAACTAAAATCTTATAGTGGGAGGTTGAGATCAAGACTGAAGCCATACATAAAAAAAAATAATTAATTTTTATAAATGCTTGATTTTTTATAATTTGAAGTTTTGGATCACGGAAGTTGTACCAGAATAAATTTTGAAAGAATTGTGTATAGGAAAAATCCTCTGAAAATTCTCTAAAATACAATTCTAGGAAAATACGAAATTTAGATAGAGTCTTGTTTTTCTTTTCCTTAATTTACTGGTAATTTTTCCAATAAATACCCCAAATAATAACCCCCCGGCTTTTAAATACTACACACAAATTTTTTGGGTAGGTAAGAGGTGAATGTTTTGAAATAAAATTCTTCAAATGGAAAATGAGCTTTATACGTTCACCCAACATAGTCCTTACTGCAAATATTAGTTTAAACAAGGGGACAGCATAATTGTGGTAATGCGTAATTTTTGGTTTGCAATAATTATACCAAGAGATTTCGAAACTGCACAATTCCTAGCATAATTCTGAACATTTCTGTTTTCTTTTTTATTTTAAAGGAGAAAATATTTAATATATTAATTTCGAAGAGCCCAAGTTTTTATTGTTTATTTAAAATACCAGTTAAGTACCAGTAGTTTCAAGTAAGTTTTAAAGTATTTTTTATGAACAATATAGAGTCAAATTCAAAAACTAAAAATACGTGAATCTTACAACTCTACAAAAATCCCTTATCTTATTTTGTTTCCTTGTTTCTCCTCCATAGTAATTTTATGAACGTGCACTTAGGTGTATGAGTAACATTTTTACTTAGAATCATGCATAATTTGTGTTTTATTGTATTGGCTTTGATTTTTGTTTTTTTTTTTACTATTTACAAATGTTTATTTATATCCTAATAACAATAGATATGATTTCTTAAAATATCAAGTTTCAGTTCTCTGAAAAAAAGAAGAAAAATCCTTTCTTAAACTACTTGTATTTATATGAAAGTCACAACTCCCTTAACGCTTCTATTGTACCACAAATCATAAGTACAAATTGAGCAATTGTATAAGTTATGTTTGAACATACATCTTTTTACCATCTATATAGATTGAAATGTAACATCTGACGCATCAAAAATAGTACCACAAAGTATCTTGAAATCAATTTTCCTCTAACAACGAACACCGCCGCTGGCGCTGGTTGGCTGCTGACAACCACGAACAATAATTTCCAAACTACAACCAAACTAAATTATCTCAAGCAACAATGAAGGTTCCTACGAACACTCGTGAATCTTCCTCCTACCTCCTCCCTACCCCCTCTCCCCATCTATAACCTATATTATAGTATATGTAAGATGAATGAATAAAGCAATATTTTTCCATAAAGAAGAAAAATAAGATTTTGCAGAAACAACAACAAAAAATAATATCCCAGACAGAAAAATGAAAATTTAGCTTTCAAGTCAGTGCTCTGTTATAAATGTACCTACCTTAGTAGGAACAAAATACACAAAATGTAGCCATCATACGTCTCTAACAATATCCGTATTTCAGAGAAAGAAGAAAAAAATGATTTTGTTTCTTTTTTCCATTTCCGGAAAATATACGAACATAAAACGTTTCGTTCGCTACGCTAGGACACGGCATATTACATACACTACATATAACTACGATGAGTGTGGCATACAACACTATTGCTGTGGCAGTAAAATGCGTGCAAGTATTACAAATGAATGTCATCCATCCAACTCAAACCAAATAATTCCAACTCCCACATCACCCAAAACACCCAAAACACCAAATACCTAGGACGAGAGAAAAAAAGGACACGAATCACCTTCTGAGGTGTGAAATCCTTGATATTCCATGCTGCACACATAACATATCCGGCTGCTGCTGCTTCTGCTGCTGTTATTGCCAGGTGTCATTCACTACACACACGGCATATAGTCACAGTAGTACCGCAACGAACAAAAAGTGTAGGTATAAGTATTACACGTAGGTAGGTACCTACACCTACATATGTATGTACATATATAGGAGAAACGTTCGTCCTGGCACAATCCCAGGGGATAATTTTTCGAGTAGTGAAGAGGAAGCGTGCAAAAAAGTGCAAAAACCGCGTAAAAGTGTCACTTGAATTTCTGCTTCCGCAGTGCTTCATCAGATTCACACAGCCATTCAACCCCCCTCCCCCTCTCGGATCCTCTACTCACCATTATTCCTTTGAATAAACTAGTTTTTTTTTTGTTTGTCAAGGATATGCCGATGCTGAAGCTATGATGGGGTTGTATGAGAAAGGATACCTTCCATTCGGTTACATCTTGCTTCAGTGATGTGTCAAACTACTTCACGAATCAACCAAATGCAATGCAGAAAAAAGGACATTGCCAATGCACGACGACGTGACGGTGGCGTTGGCGTTGGCAAGGACGAGAATGAGATTGAACACAAAAAGGTGGAACGGAAATTCAACGAGTTTTCAAGTTGTTGGCTGCATTCCTATACACTCGGTTAAGGATGTTCATATACGGCAAAGCAAGGCAGAGAAAAAGCCAAACTGTCGTCTTGCAGGATGATGTCGAATTTGTCTAGAAAAACTATTCAGATGCATATCATTTTCACACTATCACGACAACAAGGATAATTCTAGGATGTGGGGACGCGACGCGACGCTTTATGAGGAGCAACCAATAGTTCTTTAACTCATATGAGTATGTGCAAAAGGATATTAGACGGAGGATGTAGCAGCAGAAGTATATCGAAGTCTCTAGAATATAAGCTCAAGTCAGCAATATGTGGTCTCTCAATAGAAATTGGCAAATATACACACCCGCACACACTCATAAAATCTTACAATTGGAATAGAATCTTCTTCTAACTTCCTTTTGGTATGTCCTCCCAAACCACACCGGTACTCTGCCACTCACCTTCAAATGCCGAATTGATATCCTTAATGTCGTAGCTACAAATTGCTGATCCCAAGATACCATGTGTATTCGTTGTAAAGGTAGCATAAAACTTCGTATCATCGTGCTGCATTTTATAGACGGATTGAATTTCATTGAAATAGAATGGGAATTCACTTGAGATGCTGCAGTTGATTCGAGCCTTCAAGTAAGTTGCCCAATTTTGACTGATCATGTATTTGCCACCACGATCGTTCTTACAAACTCGAGCGATTCTTGAGTAGATGGCTTTGCCGCAATTGATGTATTCGACGGCGTGTTCCCGAAAGAAGAAGTACACATATTCGCCAACATCGAATGCCCCCACGAAGTTCGGTTCTGTGAAGAGAGAAAAAGGAGTACATAAATTTTTTTAAACTTAAAATGAAAACGTCTGAATAATTTAACAAAATAATGGTTGACGAAATAAATGTATACTTAAATAGACGTTATAAGATAAATAAAAATAATATTAAATTGAAATTAGATGTTTTCACTGTGACTGCAATGACAAAACCATTATAAACCTTACTCAATATATTCTAAACCACTTGAAAAAACTTAATTGATCTTCAAAATGCAGACCTTAAGTACAAACTCTATAAAATGTGTCAAATAGTAATTAATACTCAATTTTACTGGTGATAACTTTCAAAAACAAATAATATTTTTAATCTTCTTATGACCTAAATTATGTGAAACAATTTAATACTTTACTTGAAAATTGTTACGTTTAAGACAAAAAATGTTACGTAAGTGACAAAGCAAAAAATGAACTCTCGATTTTATTGGTGTTAATGTGTTGACTTTCTAACAAATTATATAAGTTTAGTATTCTAATGACCTAAATTATGTAAAACTATTCAAAAGTTGTTACGTTTGTGACATAAAAATGTTACGTAAGTGACAAAATGTTGCAATTAATTCACAAAATTAATAAATCCAAATGGAAATATATTTCAAAATGTTTTCCTACAAAAATGTGTTTATTTTATACAAGAAACTTATAAACTTTTCAAAAAATCAGAAGACTTTTTTGGTTTATTTTGTTCGTGCGTCGTCGTACGAAATAAACTTTTTTACCAGCCATTTTTCGAGAACCTGCAGTAATATTTATTATTTTTTACAGTTTAGTACCAGTGGCGTGGAAGTTAGTGCATAGGACTGTCATGCCAGAGGTTTTGGGTTCAATCCCTGCCTGCTACATATAAAGTTTTTTTCAAGGGGTACTGCGTCTTGCGAGGAATTCTTGTAATGAAAAGTGCTTTCTCAAATTAGCCTTTCGGATTCGGCTTAAAACTGTACTCCAACTCCATCCCTGACAACATTACTCGCACAAGGGAATGGTTAGAAAATATCGTCGTTAAAATTTCGATAAAATTTAAAAAACAAGTCCTTCAAAGGACTTAAATGATAATTCCGTTTATTTTAAAAAAAATACTATTTAAAAGTCCACCAATTTGGAAGTTATCAAAGTGGGTTGCATCCCAGCCCCCTTTTCGATTAAAAATTTTTCCTTTGGGAGTCTAGATACTTTAGTTGAATTTTACCTATTAACTACATATTTTGTAAACCCATTCAATTGACTGATTTTTTCTTTCAATTAAATTTACAAAATCAAATAAAATTCAATAAATAAAATGTTCTTCAAACTTGTTAACTTCCAATTACTACTCAATATCCTGCAAATCCTGTAAGCCCAATATTGAAGTTATATAAAAAATTAGATTACATTCACTTCACTTGAAAAAGAAAATAAAAAAACAAATATTTTTTCTTAATAACTATGTAGGTCAGCAAAGTATTTCATTTAATAAAAACCAAACAAAGAAAAACCAAGTGAATATAGAAATAAATCAATAAACAAAAACCTTGATATAATTTGCAAACAACCCTCACAACTATGTTGATGATGATGATCCTTATTGTCGATAAAAAAATATGAGATATTTTTCAAAAAACAAAATAAAAATATATTTATATTTATACCCAGAATCCTTCCATTTCATATCCGTTTTTCGGAAATTATTTCCGGTCCAAAAACATCAACGACAACGATGATATAATGTATAACTTTTACCTTTTTTTGTATTTATTGTATCCTTAGTCTGAGTTGAATATATATGTAGTATGTATGTGCAAACATAGGTAAGCAACTGGCCACATAATGTGATATAAAATAATATTAATACATGAAAAATAAAAAGAAAAACAACACAACCAATGCAAAAGTCCCATCATTTTCATTTCAATTAATCTCGTCCTTCCAACGCCCCAAACAAGAAAAACTTATTCTTTCGTCCTTTTTGATCTGAGCTCTGGTGATGGACATTTGGTTGGCTTTCACAAAAATACATACATACATTATGTACATACTTATATATAAACGTACATATATAGATGTGCAAGTGAGTGAATGTGTGTGTGTTTTTTTTTTGTTGATATTTCTGTTCGGGTATTTTATTAAATTGCTTCCGATTGCTTCTCCCCGACTACACTCTATATAACTTTCCAATTTTTTTATTTTTTGTTTAATCTTTTTTCCTTGAAACATCCAACGTTTAATAAAATAACAATATCCAAAAAGTGAAAAATAAATAACTTAAATAAAATATGAAAAGAAATTTATATTTTTAACCACATAACCGAACACGAACAAAAGAACAATATAAAAAATAAAAAACGAAATATAAAGACTCCATGAGCTTTTCATGTGAAATTGCGTTATGATCTCGTTTATTGTCACCCTCCAGGATAATCTAGGATGTGAGGGAATATTATTATTTGACAAGACGAACCAGAGAAGCAAAAATATATACATAGAAATTGTCACAAAAATCATTTTCCAGTCAGTGAATGAATTCAAAAATTAAATCCTTGAATATTATTTGAATAAAGTATACCTACAGCAATGGTAAGGATAGAGAGCAAGGACACTCGCCTTTTTGCAATCTTTTAATCCTTATCCATCGTACATTCATTCATCAACCATCATATATCGAAAAGGATGAGGAGGAGAAAGAGAAAAAAAAACTTACTGTCAAGCCATTTTGAGTCATATTTGAGTGTCCTTTTGAAATTATGCTCCTTTCGGCCAGAAGTCAAGTTATACAGATCCGATCTAAATATCACTGAGTCTGCTTTTGTGAATTCTGCATTTGTCCCCGAATACTAAAATTGACGAGATAACCAAATTGAACACATTTCTTCATACATACAAATCTATAGATTGAATTGAATTTATGTTTTTTTTTCTATATACAAAAAAAGGACATGAGAGAGGAAGGAAAAAAACGATGAATATTGACATCGCGTCAATATCCTTTGATTGGTAATTTAATTTGATGTCCTTTTACGGAATTTCAATTCGTCCATCCATCGGCTACGTTCGTCGTTCGTCGCTTAGTCCTCATGTCAACCAAATGATTCGTCCACGTGTTAAAATATTTTCAAGTTAAATGAAGAAAAAATCATCCTTCTCTCTCAATTTTGTTGTTGTTTTCGTATTTGTAATTTTTCGTTAGGTAGACTTACCAAAGCTGGCAAATCATGAGGATTGCCTTTTTCCACATAAACGGCCGTTGAATTGTCCAATGGATCGTAGGGACATTTGCCAATGCCCAAACCAATTCCTGGCACGTATTCAGATCTGGGTAAATGTGTTAAGTTCGCCTAAAGAAATAGAAGACGAACGAAAAATACAACAAGAAAAAAAAAAGAAGTTAGAAAAAAAAACTATTTTAACACCAATACACACTAAAAAAAATATTAAGAAGAATAAGAAAAAAAAAATAATAACTTACATATATCACATAGTCCTTTGGATTGTGAGCATTTGTACCACAAATGTATAAACGATTACCCGAGTCCATCTGCTGAATCACACGTATATGATTTTGACATTCGAAATTCTGTCAAAAGGATAACGTTCATATACAATACACACACAGAGTAAGTAAGACATAAGAAAAGGAAGAGAAAATAATATAAAGACGTGTTAAGGACAAAAGCTGCTACTTCTTGTTGTTGTTTGATAGAAAAGTCACTCTATATCTTTTCTAGATTAAATTATTGTCTTCAAGACATAAATAGAGATTTATATTTTATCATCATCAGTTGTATCAGGCCCTCACTTACCTCTCGTTTGCCTCTTGACACGCAACTAAGAATATCTGATCCAGTTGGCTTCAGGATGATAACGTCTTTCTATAAATATAGAAGATGAAAATAATGCAAACAAAAATGACAAATTGGAATTAGTAAAATATAAATGTAGATTATTTATAAGAATGTATGTGTTGTTGATGATGATGATAAATAATATATAAGTCGAATTGAAATATGGATACATTTTGTTTATGCAGACGAATTTTGGGAATATTGTAGCTTTGAGATACCTTAGTTTAGTTTATTTTGTTTTTTTTTTTTTGATTGACATATTATTTATTTTATTACGCTACATAATGTTAATTGGTTGATTCATAAGGAAGAGTAAGCATATTTTGGGTTTGCTATTTGGGGCCTATTTCACAGATCGTACAACATACACATAATAAATGGTGGATATGAATAAATAAACGTCAATGTCGATATTAAAAGCATCAATATACCTAACGGTGTTAAGAATAAAGTAGCTATTTTTAAAATTAAAGGATACATTTTCGTATGAAAAAGTTGCATATTTTCCTATATGTATGTTTTATGTGACCAATTTTTTAATGAATATTTGTAGATTTATATTTGACAATGCAGGCTATTTTGGTCAATTGATTTTCAATGCAAATAAAAAAACTTTATTCCATCTTTTACCCAACGTTTCGTCGCTACTCACGACTTCTTCAGGGGTTTTATTTAGATCTTTATTTAACATTATGAAAAAAATATTTTTTATATATTATTTTATACAATTTATCTAATTTATAAAACTTACGTTCTTCTTATTTTTTGTTGTATGCGCAAGCTTTCAAGAGTATACCTCGTCGTCATTCTCTTCTCTTTGTCGAGTACTCTTACATCATCGAAATTTGGTATGTGGCCGCTATCAATTATATGTTGTGATAGCCCTGTTGATGGTTTCTTCTTTCTTATGTCCGCTTTGTGCTCCGTCATTCTTATACCCAATTTTATTTTATATTTTCCTTCATTTTGATTTTTAGCTTGATTTCAAGGTTTTTTCCTTTTTGGGTATTGTTCGTCATTTTTTCGATATCATCATTAAAAGGCAAACTTTATTCTGGATTGAGGAAAAAGCTTTAAGGGTGTGAGAGGAGATGGCGTGCAATTTTATTCAAAATACTTAAAAAAATACGTTTTTTTGAAATAACGTCAAAAAACATTGACGTTTAGTGAATTTAATCAAACAAATGTGACTTTTTTTGGTTACTTTATTTAAGTTTTTTTTTGGATACTGTTCTTGTTGCGCTCTTGACAACGTTAACAATGAGTTCGTTTTCATGAATAGTGGAGAAAATGAAGAGTTTTCCAATAAGATGTTAAATATTGAATAGCTCACCTTTTAAGACAGCTCTCACTTTTAACGTCATATTTTGGCATTTGATAAGTAAAATTATGCTACTACTAAAAATGGAACAAAACAAGCTTTAAGAACAGATTGATATTTTTAAAATTCACTAAGAAACATTTTGCTGTAACATTCCACAAAAAATAAAGCACTGAAAACTGATGGACAAATATGAACTGTTACGAAAAGTTAGTTATGCGAAAAATATGGGCAACAAAAACATTTGTTTGCTTATTTCTAGTCGATCTCTGGAATTAAGCATTCCACAAACGTTATTGTATCTGTTTTTGACCAAGGACTTAGTTCTTAAATTTTTAAAGATCAGCTAGGACAAGAACTTAATCCAGTTGATTACCAGCAACGTCGTATCTTACTTGATTGGGTTCTTTGAATTAATTTCTAGAACATGGAAAATCATCGTCAGTGATAAGGCATATTTCTAAATTGTAGCCTATGTTTGAAAACTGAATTGTCAAATTTTGGAATCCTAAAACGATTATTAAAAACCCTATCCATCCTAAACATGTTACTGTTTAATACGGTTTCTGAGCTGGGGGTGTTATTATGGACCTTGCTAAGATACTTGAAAACGAAGCTTTTGCAAATGTTACGGTAAATGGATTTTGGTACCGAGCTATAATTAATGTTTTTTATGGCAAACATTTTATGATTTAAAAAATGTGTACTTTTTTTGCCACATGAAAGAAAAGGTTCATGATCCACAATAAATTCGAGCCCGTTAAGGTATTATTATTATTATTATTTTAAATTCTTTATTTTTAACTTGCCATAGGAAGTTATTGTAATGGGTCCGATTTGTCAAATTGAAAATTTTGACATTTCTCGACGTTTCAAGGTTCCTTGAGACGAAATAATTTTTTTTAGAAAGATGTCTGTGCGTGCGTGTGAACGTACGTTCGTAAGTCCGTACGTCCGTATGTCCGTACGTCCGTATGTCCGTACGTCCGTATGTCCGTACGTCCGTATGTCCGTATGTCCGTATGTCCGTATGTCCGTATGTCCGTATGTCCTTATGTTCGTATGTCCGTACGTCCGTATGTGCGTACGTTCGATACGTTTTTTTCGTCGTCCATAGCTCAAGAACCAGAAGAGATATTGACTTCAAATAAATTTAGTTATACAGATAATAAGGCAGAAAGATGCAGAAAGATGCAGAAAGGGCTCTCAAGAAAATTGCGTGGGTGGTTTTTTTTACCATAGCAGTTTAAAAAAAAGGTGAACATTTTGGTTAACCCTAAATATCTTACGAACCAAAAACGCTAGAGACTTGATTTAAATTGTATATAATATAATGTAACGTGATACCAAACAAATCTATTTTTTGAAAAAAATCCAATTAACGGTCTTTTTTATAAATCAAAAAAATTGAAAAAAAAAAAAAAAAAAAATGTGTCACCTCGAAAATTTTACGAATACAAAATGATTTTATCACCAAAACAAATTTGTGCAAAGAAAAATAACGTTTTCAACATCTGGTAAAATTTTGAGAAAAATCGAATTGACAGTTTTTTTACAAAAAATAAAAACCTAAACAAAAAAATTAATAAAAGTTGGTAAAAATTGATTTTCAACTCAAATATCTTTTCAAAACTTTGAGATATTGGGTTTAAATTATCTTTATCTTTTAAAAAATATTTTTGTTAACATTCAGTAAAATTGTGAGAAAAAAAGAATTGACAGTTTTTGTACAAAAAATAAAAACTTAAAAGAAAATTTAACAAAAGTTGGTAAACATTTATTTTCGACTCAAATATCTTTTCAAGAATTTGAAATTATGGTTTCCAACTAATTTTTGACTTATAAAAAAAAATATTTTCAATATTCGAAAAAAATTTTGAGAAAAATCGAATTGACAGTTTTTTTTTACAAAAAATAAAAACCTAAACAAAAAAATTAATAAAAGTTGATAAAAATTGATTTTCGGCTCAGATATCTTTTCAAAACTTTGAGATATTGGCTTTAAACTACTTTTATCTTTCAAAAAATATTGTTTTTAACATTCAGTAAAATTTTGAGAAAAATCGAATTGGCAGTTTTTTTTACAAAAAATTAAAAACTGAAAAAAAAAATTAACAAAAGTTGGTAAAATTGGTTTTCGACTCAAATATATTTTCAAAAATTTGAGATTATGGCTTCCAACTTATTTTAACTTATAAGAAATATTGTTTTCAACTTTAGGAAAAATTTTGAGAAAAATCGAATTGACAGTTTAAAAAAAAAATAAAAACGTAAACAAAAAAATTAATAAAAGTTGATAAAAATTGATTTTCGGCTCAGATATCTTTTCCAAACTTTGTGATATTGGCGTCAAACTAATTTTATCTTATAAATAATATTGTTTTCAACATTCGGTAAAGTTTTGAGAAATTTAATAATTTACAAAAAATAAAAACCTAAAAAAAAACAATACTAAAACTTAGTAAAAATTTACTTTCGACTCAAATAGCTTTTCAAAAATTAAAAATATTGGCTCCAAACTTATTTTATTTCACAGAAAATATTGTTTTTAATATACAGTAGTTTTTTTTATAAAAATCCAACAGTCCGTTTTTTCGTAAAAAATAAAATATACAAAAAATAGTACGCAAATTTGGTAAAAATTGATGTTCGGTTCTTGATATCTCTCAAATTAATTTCATTCATCCAATTTGTAAAAATTTAAGAAATGCTACTTAAATTGGTAAAAATTTGTTTTCGGCTAAAAATCTATTTAATAAAACTAGATTTTCAAACTAAACTATTTATTTATATGAAAAATATTGTTGGTAATTTTAAAATTTTTAAGAATAATTCAACTAACAACTTTTTTAACCCAACACGAAAACCTAAAAACTTTTAAGCAAGACAAATCGACAGACGGGATGGGAAGTTATCAGTGTGGGTCGCATCCCAGCCTCTTTTTTCAATTTAATTTTGTATAAAGATTATTAAAGAATACGGTCAGGTCATGGCTATTCTGCCGTCTGCCTTTAACGTATAAAATGTGCAAACTGGTTATATACATTTTCTTGGAAAGGATACTATTCTGCAACCGTGCAAACCATTTGGTTGATATCGTTTTTCAATGTTATGTGTGTATTTTAGTTATACAAACATCCTTTGAATTATTTTTAAATATACTGAAACCTTTAATCGATTAACTAAAATATCTTAGAGCATTAAAAGACAATTTCTAAACTTTAATGCCTTTCCCCTTAATAAGTGGTTTTTCTCATTACACTGGTCGACAAGGTTGTATTCTTAACAATCAAATTACACTTCTTTGACTGTTTTTTATGGCCTTAATCCAAATTCGACTACACAATCACGCTATCAATATTTTGTTTGAATATTTATGGTATTTCATACAAAGCTTAAACGCTTTTTATATATAATATAACAGCTTAAAATGTCACTTATTTTTTGAGGCGAAAAGTAAGAAAACAATTCTAAAAAAAATTCATTGAAAGCTATTTCCTGAACAAATTTATTTTTTGAAAAGTTAATTCTAAATTAAAAGTGAAATCTGATTTGGGCAAAACTCCTCATAGCTTTTTGAAATACGGTTGAACAAAAATATTACAGGTGAACGATTTGTTGGGCGAAATTCATAACGTGTATTTTTAAAAATTGATCAGATTTTTCAAAACGATGAAAGTATTAAATCAAAACTTCATTCATATCCAAATGAAGGCTCAGAATTTCTAGAAACTTAGTAAGATGCTTAAATGATTTACACTGTATCTAGAAGACCAAGACTTGAACTTCCCAAACTTATGTACGATCATACAATGTATTATTAAAAACATTGTTGTGTTTTTTACTTTAGCTTTAAAAATAATGTTTTTGATTTTCTGAATCGTTTTTCAGGTGGCAAACAATGATGAGAGAGAAAAATTATAAGAAATCAAATTTATTCTTTCAAAACTTTAGATGTAAGAAATTTTAATTTTCTAACATTTAAGGAATTCAATGAACATTTAACATTTAAGTTACGAGTACTTAAATAAAATTATATACAAAATTCTTGTAAAATGAAAATCTGCTAAAAAATTGAAAAATATAAAGCAATTCCCATCTAAAAAATGCTCTTTTCAAATCTCAAAGTGTTCTCAATCTTATAATATTTATTTTATCGACAACAAGCTCAATCAAATACGTTTTCTACATAAACAAGAAAAACAAAATTTAAGGACAAATACTTGAATCTCCCCAAAGAAGCCATCAAAGGCCAAGTGGAGTGAAAACCCGTTTAGCATTTTAAGAAGGAGTTTAAATTAAAATAAAAAGAAGAAAAACTTAAGCAAGAATAAGAAAAAACAAGAATTAAATAAAAAAACAAACAAACACTAAGCCAAAAGTAGAAGAAAATAGAAGAAATATCATGAATTCCTGCAGGATATTGATTTTTTTTCCTTATTCTTGAAATGATTTCTTTCTGCACTATATAATTTCTTATAGAGTGCATCTTGAGTTTGTTTTCTTTTTATAGACTACTTGTGTTCTTTTTAAAATATATGTAGACCCATACATATGTATATAAGAAGAATTGTGAAAAATAGCAAAATAAAAGAAATGATGTCCATCACCATGGGAAAAAGATTCCATCAGGACTCACTTTTCGTTTAGTGCAAATGACTTAGGACACGTCTCTCTCACACAATTGTCTTATATTGATGGAAAGAAAATCATCGTCACTATGGGTCCTTCTATATTATGTTTTTGTGTGTATATGTAAGAATTGTATAGGTACCTATTTATAGACATCATCAGAGTTAAGAAGAAAGAAACTTCATGCCTGAAGTCGTCCTTGTTGTTGAATTGCTGCAATTCCGTTCGCATTTTTATTTATTTTTTGTCTTGTTTTTTTTCTTTTTTTTTTTAATTTTATTTCTTCTCCTGATGGAAGGTTGTGTCTTTATTTTCTTGACTGTCCTTTAGTGTTTTTTTTTCTCTATGTGTACGTATTTTTTAATACTTCTTGGGGTTTCTTATAGAATCGGGAGGTTGTACCACAAGAAAAACTACCATCAGTCGCGAGCCTTATACTCGCTGGTAATCCATTTCGCTTCTAACATCTTTCTTCCTTCCCATCCCGAAGTTGATCCTTAAGAGAAAGAGCAATGGGAGATTTGTATTAAAGTGCACAAGGCACAAGTGCGGCGGATGGACAACAAGCGACGAGCTACGAGCAATGGCCATTGTGAATGGAGCAAGTAATTGCATTTTGTGCGGCAAGTGCAGTGCAAATAATTGCAGGTCAGTAGTGGAAAACACTTTGTGCTTAATATTTTTTTTTCTTCTTATTTCTTCAATTGAAAAACATCAAGACATTTCAAGATAAACTGTGTATACCTAAGTCTTTGGCAGAGGTTTACTTTAAAACTAAACTATATATAGGAAAAAGATCTAAGGACATTATTTAAGCCAAAACAAATTGTATGATTTTAATCGACGACAACGGAGTAGAAAATAGAGGTTAGTGGGTTTGTCTTTTGAGATTTTAAGGTATGCAGAAACACAGAAGTATCTCATTTCCAGTTAAAAAGAAAAACAGGTCAAAAGGTTTTCGTCAGAAATTATTTTATTGCGAACCTGATGATGGATAACTGAAACCATCTGTTCTTCTTCTTAGAAAGAATGTCCTAAAACTAACTCTTTCTTTCTTGACTTAAATAATGTTATATCTATTAGTTAAGATTTTTATAAAATCAACTGTAGAAAGAAATGCAAATTCTTATATCAAATTTCTATAGTAATAACTCGAAAAGGGACTCTTTCAGTCATGGAAGCATAAAAACACTATTGAAATAGGTGTATGAATTCAAATCGAGTATTTAAAGTCAGTACAGACTTAAGCCCGGTAGTCTTGACATTTATCTTTACTAGAGAGGAATGGTAGAAAAATAAATCAAGTATCAGTCTATGTTGATGGTTTCAATAATCCCCTTTAAAGAACAATAAAGCCGCATGCAATGCCTTTGGAGTAGAAGGACTTTCCACAACTTCGCAAATAAGAATATACACATTTTTATTGATAGTCAATCGGGCCACTTCCGCCATTGTCACAAAGTCGAAATTGGTAAAATAGTGCCGTAGGAAACTACTTTTACTCAGAAAATCCAACCAGATTAACCTTAGTTAGATCCCGGGACATAATGTAATTGACGGGAATAAAAGAGCAGACACATAGGTCAAATAATAACCAATGCTTAATCTGAGTCAAACCATAGCAATGATTTATACACCACTAGAGTTAATAAATTGGGAAATTTCAAAAAAAATGTCCATGGAATTTCAAGCAGCAGGTGGTTTGCTCTCCAGGTTTGTACAATGTTGACCAATATTTCATGGAAAAAGCAAGATGTCTTTTACAACTAAGTTTAGACATAATTATCTTTATTGATTGCTATCCTAATAGATCACAACCAATATGAACAGGATGGCTATTAGGCCTTCTGATTTGTTCAGAGAGTATTAAGACGAGAAGACGGAAGAAGTAACCTTTCACTTTATCTGCTAATGCCAAAACCTATATGAAAAAAATGACAACACTAGGAAAATACATTTTTCGACAACGTATGCGACGAAAAATGGTCCTTTCTATCAGAGAGAGGAAATATTTCATTAAATCCTGATCCTGATTTAACAATTAATGTCCTTAGCAATTAACTTTTTTGTGCAAAAATGTCAAATACATATTTTGAAGATCATAAAATAATGCTGTATAAGCAAAAGTTAGTGATAACGGATCAGCGCCGCCGTTCGCAGCATTTGGGTCACTGTTACTCCACTACGTGGAAGATTTTGCAAAGGATTTAGGAGTGAAGCCTTACAAAATACATGTGGTGCAAGACACACCACAACTCCAAATTTTTAGTGAATGGACTTTTGAAAAGTTGTTCGAAGATCCACTTTTGTATCGAAAAATTGTGTTCAGCGAAGCAGATCATTTCCAGTTGAATGGATACGTGAAGAAGCACAACTGCAGTATTTGAAGTGAAGAGTTGCGGATGGCAAAATCATTGGACTGTATTTTTTAAAGCTGAGAAATGAGGATGATGAGCGCTACCGTTCGATGTGCTTCCAACAAGACAGTATCATATGCCATCCAGCACGCGTATCAATAAACCAATTGAGAGTCGAGTTCGGTTAACAGTTTATTTGACAAGTGAGATAGGTCAATTAATTATAGCCACTTAGATCGAACGAATGAGACTATATTTTTTTGGGGCTCTGTTGAGACTTATATGTGTATAGCCACGAGTCCGCTTCGGTTGAAGCATTGAAAGGCAATATGAAGCATTTATTTGAGAAATACCGTTCGAAATGTAAGAAAGAGTATGACGAAATTGGACGTAGTGGGTGGAGAATTTAAAATCACCATCTATAAGATACTCATCATCCCGGTTCTCATTTATGGTGCAGAGGCCTGGACCCTATCAAATAAAGATGAGAGGATGCTTCGAGAGAAAAATTCTTCGGGTAATTTTTGGTCCCGTATGTATAAATAGAGAATGGAGTAGAAGATATAACGACGAACTATACGTGCTGTACAGCGACACTGCCCCGGTTAAGTCCAACGGCTTAGATGGCTGGGTCATGTAGAGTGAATGGACATCAACGCTCCTGCCCGGAAGGTCTTCGAATTCAATCCCGAGGGACGGAGCCGCAGTAGGGACAGAATGGACAGGTTATTCATAGCTTTCAAAATGTCTGTCCGATTTTGATATTTAATAAATTAATAAAACCACATAGTGCGACGTCTCCTCTTTGCCACTGAGACATTCTAAAGTTCAGGATGGTTCAATTAGGCGTCCCAACTTAAATGTACACAAATTTTACTCCTATTATGCTTATCATATATTTAGGAGCAATAATTCCACTAAAATCAGAATGGGTTGATTTTCGGAACTTACTGATTCATCACCCCGTAAGACCAAACCCATTAGATTTTGTTGATTGCACCTTCTTTTTTAAATAATTTGAAACGAATTATCGCTGCCAAAGAAACCACACAAATGTTGTTCATATTTTAGCCCAACGAAGACAAGTCTAGTAAAAGTCTCGTCGATTCAACTAGCCTTATACAGTAAAGTTCCGCTTCAAGGCATTTCACAAGAAAATCATTAAGATATCCATTATTAAAAATGATGCCACTTATTCGGTTAAGTGAAATAAAACAACAAAAATAAAAAAAAAAACAATAATAACCACATCCCAGTCAATTATTAAAAATTCATAAATGAAAGCCAATTCATCTTTTCTAGCTTTGGAATTCGAAATACAACAAAGCCTGTAAACATCCATAAACGCAGCTACTTTACTCCAATTTAGCTCAGCTCAGCTCAGCTTGGCTTTATATGTGTTTCCCTCAAGACACATTGGGTGTCGACAGAAGCAAAGAAATTAATGGCACTAATAAACTTCTCTTCACTTCAAACCCCTCAACCCCCATCCCCAGCCACAATTTTATGTGCACAAATTATAGCCATTCGATCGTAGTCTTTGGTGGCGGCAGCGGCATCGGCATCGGCAACGTCGCTCGTCGGTCGTACATCATTCGAAGAAGAAGAAACAAGAACGAAAACCCTGCCTATATTTTTGATATTTTTTCCGTTCCATGAAATAAACGAAAATCAATTGACTGCACGATAAAGAATCCATTGAATTTATATCGCACCACCACTGCCGCCAGAAAAGAAAACTCTCTTCTCGCAATTCAACTCCCAAAGTCGATATACGCGACCAAACAAAATCTATTAATTATCAAAGAAAGAAAAAAAAGGAAACATAAATTCGTGACTTGTTCTTATCCGCTCCATTGAGCATTTGCATCATCAAACGATTGCCCAAAATCGTGCTTCTGTCAGCACCCAACCAATTCCATTGCCATTCCTTTGCCACAGCGCAGCGGTGGCGGCGCGGCGGCGGTACAGACTAAGACGACATCATACAACAGAGTGGCATAGTGGTCCCAGAAATTTTGTCGTTTGGAGACGATGACTCCTTCCTGCTTCCATCGCATGAAAAACACACACATATCCCGCCCGGAAAGCAACAGAGAAATCGAATTAAATAAACAAATTCAAATCGTGAGCGAACTGCTGAATCAAGCCGGCAAGTGCTTCTGGCTGTGTATTTTGTACATGATGGGATATGGCTTGCCTTGGCTTGGCTTGGCTATATGGAAAGGAGGGTATAGAGCTCAAATTCTCAAAGCCACTTGAGGAACTATGCTATGTGGAGCTATGGAGACGCTTTAGCTAAGCTTTGCTACATACCCTGCCACCAGATTCAATAAACATTTTATCACGATTTAAATAAAACAACTTGTACATGGGGTTTTGCGCTGCGCTGCAAATGTTCAGCTTTTCGCTATAAGCTATAAGCGCTCCCAATCCTTGAGCCTGTTCTGCTATAACGTAATCGATTGGGAATTCCTTCACACGTTTAAACAGAGGATGAGGCATGAGGCATGATGAGAGGATGTCTCTAACCTTATTCTAGGCAAAAACGCGACATTGTATTAAAAATTGTACGACACTCTCTCTGCCTTTCTTCCTCTCTCTTCCTTTTCCCTCTCTTTATGGCTAATGTATATGGATGCGATTTTCGTCCTTACTTTTTTTGGTATGTGTGTGTGTTATATTTCTTGTTTTGTTTGTTTCTTCAGGCGGCAAATAGAATAAATTTTCATTGGGGAGCAATGGCAAAAACTCTTAAACACTTTGGTGTTTCCAAATTTTTGCTTTTTTTTTTTTGGTATTTTATTTGACATAACCAAAAAACCATCGCCACCATTATTGTTCGCTTTTTCGTAGATTTTCATCCCCTCCCCTACCCTATTCTCGTTGCAATGAATCGAAATAATTTTTATTCGTAGCACGTGATTGGTGAAATGAGAACGTGGGGTAAAGAATTTTTCTTAATTTTTTGAAAATATTAGGCAGAGTCAGAGTCAGTCTCCTGTGGATGATGTTAAAGCTGTGAGGACTAAAATAAAAAAAAAAAATATATTTCTTGGAAAATGAATCAAAATTCAATTATCGAATGTAGCTTTTTTTTTTCTTTGCAACGAAAATTTATTTAAGGACAATAAAGGATGATTGAAAACCAGAAGGCCATAGAGACATACCCATACTCATGGGTTATTTGAGTTACTGACTTCGATGAATTTTTTTACTAATTTAAACTTCCTACAATATATTTTTTTAATGACTGTTACAAATGAATAATTTATATTTATGTAGGTCAAATAGTCTAACGTCAAACATTCTCAAACATTCAAAAACTTACATACATTTTAAGACTATAGTTTATTTCAGGAAAAGAATTTGCTTAGAACTTGCAATAATGGTGTATATTTATTGGGTAAGAAGACGAGTTATACGAGTATAACTTAAACGGAAACAAGCCAACTACTTAAAACTCATGAATACTAAAAATTCAAAATCCTGAAAGACCAGAATTAAACCAAAAATCACAAAAGTTAAAAAATCTTGAAAATTCATCGTACAAAAAACACATATAGGTAATATCATGAAATTGTTCCAAAAATATACATTTTGAACTTCCCATAGGAAGTTATTGTAATGGGTCCGATTTGTCAAATTGAAAATTTTGACATTTCTCAACGTTTCAAGGTCCCTAGAGTCGAAATAAAAGATTTGTAGAAAGATGTCTGTCCGTGCGTGTGTACGTACGTCTGTACGTTCGCGACGTTTTTTTCGTCGTCCATAGCTCAAGAACCAGAAGAGATACTGACTTCAAATAAATTTTGTTATACAGATAATAAGGCAGAAAGATGCAGAAAGGGCTCTCAAAAAAATTGCGTGAGTGTTTTTTTTACCATAGCAGTTTAAAAAAAAGGTGAACATTTTGGTCAACACTAAATATCTCATGAACCAATGACGCTAGAGACTTGAATTAAATTTTATATTGTATATTGTAACGTGATACAAAACAATTATATTTTTGGAAAAAAAACAATTAACGGTTTTTTTTATAAATAAAAAAAAAACTAAAAAAAAATTGTCACCTCGAAAATTTTACGACTAAAATATGATTTCATCTCCAAAACAATTTTGTGCAACGAACAATAATGTTTTTGACATCTGATACAATTTTGAAAAAAATCTAATTGACATTTTTTTTTTATAAAAAATAAAAACCTAAAAAAACATTACTCAAAGTTGGTAACAATTGATTTTCGACTTAAATATCTTTTCAAAAATTTAAGGTTATGGCTACCAACTTATTTTATCTTATAAGAAATATTATTTTCAATATTCAGTAAAATTTTGAGGAAAATTGATTTGACACTTTTTTTACAAAAAATAAAAAACCTAAAAAAAATATTAATAAAGGTTGGTAAAAATTTATTTTCGACTTAAATATCTTCTCAAAACTTTGAGATATTGGTCTTAAACTAATTTTATATTTTAAAACATTTTGTTGCCAACATTCAGTAAAATTTTGAGAAAAATCGAATCGACAGTTTTTTTAACAAAAAAAATAAAAACTAAACAAAAATTAATAAAAGTCGGTAAAAATTGATTTTCGACTTAAATATCTTTTCGAAAATTTAAGATTATGGCTTCCAACTTATTTTATCTTAAAAGAAATATTATTGTCAACATTCGGTAAAATTTTGAGAAAAATTGAATTGACGGTTTTTTTTACAAAAAATAAAAACCTAAAAAAAAAACAATACTACAACTTGGTAAAAATTTACTTTCGACTCGATATCTTTTCAAAAATTAAAAATATTGGTTTCACAATTATTTTATCTCACAGAAAATATTGTTTTCGACTTTCGGTACATTTTTTATAAAAATCCAACAGTCAGTTTTTTCATAAAAAATTAAAATGTACAAAAAATAGTACGCAAAATTGGTAAAAATTGATGTTCGGTTTTTGATATCTCGTGAACAATAGAAGATATTGACTTTAAATTAATTTAATTCATCCAATTTGCATTTGGTTATATAAGAAATAATTTTTTTTAAGAAATGCTACTAAAATTGGTAAGAATTGGTTTTCGACTAAAAATCTCGTTAACAAAAAAATAATTTCTAAACCAAACTATTTCATTATATGCAAAATAATAGTGGTAGTTTTTAAATTTTTAAGAATAATTCAACTGATAACTTTTTTAACAAAACACGAAAACATACAAACTTTTAAGCAAGACTAATCGACAGACAGGATGGGAAGTTATCAGTGTGGGTCGCATCCCAGCCTCTTTTTTGATTTTGTATTTATTATCATTTTGTACTTAGAAAATAAAATACATTGACGTTAAAAAGTCTAATTCCCAAGATCACAAAAATCCTCAAAATAATAAATATACATTAAGTAGTGCATATCAATTTTTTAAAAATCGACTAAAAATAAACACGCAAATCGTTCCCTGCAATTTCATAAAATTCATAAAATTCTAAGATCTTGAAAACCCCTTTATTTCTAAAATTCGAAATGTTTGTATTTTTTCTATAATTTTGGAACTTTTGTTATTTGATTAAGTACTTTAGGTACGAATGTAACCAAATAAATCATTATTTGTATTCAAGGCAAGGCCTAAAATATAGTTATACATTTTTTTGAATTTCTCGCAACTGAAACAATTAAATTGAGAATCTTCAAAGGCTTAAACATCAAGTTGAACGAAATTCCAAAGCTGTAGCCATTTTTCAAAAATCTATAAAATTCCAAAACCAACATAACAACCGTAAGTCTATTAAGAGAAAAAAATTACAAAATACCAAATTTGTCATTCAAATTTGTCAAAACAATATTTTTGAGAACAAAACACCACAAAAACTAAAATTGTTAAATTCAAAGCTGCCATTTTTGTTGATTGCATTATGTTGGAAGCCCAAATTTGTAGCATAAAATTACAGAACTTGAACTAAAATTCTTAAATCAGTAAAACAATATCCCAAAAAGAGAATTCAATTGAAATGACATGTGGAGTCACATGATTGCATTGAAAAAAAAGAGTTGGATGTATTTAACAATCTTAAAATCAAAACCCCGGAAGACCAGTATTCTCCAATCCAAAAATTTAGAAAATCCGAAATCATAAAACTCCAAAATTTTTAAAATTCTGACTTTCTAAAAACATAATCATAAAATTTTATTTTGTCCATAATTTTGTTATTTGATTAAGTACTTTAGGTACCCGTCTCATTTTTGGAACTGAAACAATTAAATTGAGAATCTTCCAAAGCCTTACAAATCAATTTAAATGAAATTTAAAAGCTTAAGATATTTTTCAATAGTCCATACATTTCAAGCCAAAGCTTCAATTTCTCATTGAATTTGTGTTGATTATTTTTTTAATATAAAATCCTTTTAATAAAACTACAAAATTTAATCAAAAATCCTAATATCCCAAAAAAATGCAAGCATAGCCTATACATAAATAAAATAACTTATGTATGTGTAAGCAAATATTGAAAAAAGAGAAGTTGTAATAATTTCTAAAGCCCAAAATCCGGAGTGAAATTTTACACCCTTAAAGTCATAAATCGAAATATCAAGAAAATCAGAAATCTTAAAATCAAAAAACTCCAAAATTTTGAAAATTCTAAATTTCTAAGACAAAAACAATAGTTCCATGAATTTTGCCTCCAGATTTTAGGAAATATTTTTGGTACCATCCTTTATAAACAATTTTCGTTTGACTTGAAGTAGTTATAGCATATTTTTGGAATGATTGTAAAGCACTGAAATGAAAATCACTTCAATCGAAAATCTTTAAAGTAATTCCATTCCAATTCACACCTAAACCTTAAAATCCCAAACTGTTGAGATTTATCAAAAATCTCAAAACAAATTAGCCAATATACAGAACTCATAGCTTAAGTTTGTAAAAAGGACTATAACCCATAACAAAAGTAACTAGAAACCAAAATGCTCAAAAGAAGATCAGACATTTTTCTTTGATTGCATCAAAGCTGAATATAACTCCAAGTCAGAATAATTTTCAAAAACAAAATCTTTAATCGAAAAACCCAAAAATAATATACCAAAACATATTTCGGGCATGGGTTGATATCAATTAGTGTTTGATCTTAAGCTTTTATTGCAAAAGATTTGGTTTAAAAAAGCCCAGAATCCAGAGAAATACCAATATCCCAGAATCCCTGAAAATCTGAATTTCACAGAACTTTGTAACCACAACTTTAAAAATCCCCAAATTGTAAATTCCAAAAATCCGAAAAAAATTATTCCAAATATGATGACTTATGTATAAAATTTTAGATTTTGCATTGTTCTGTTTTAAGGGGTTTCTGAATTTTGTGTTTTCGGCATTTTGGGTTTTCTAGTATTTTAATTCTTTTGATTTTGGGTTTTTTGATTATTAAGTTTTCAAAGTTTTGAGTTTTTAAAAAATCCCACGATTTTTTGGAAAGCGTGTCTTTTTATTGTTAAATTTTCACGTTAACAAAAAAAATGCATTCTACTTCGATCTAAGTCTTATAGTCTATTTCTATACCTACATATATAAAAAAATATGTTTCGATCAATAAATGTAAACATATATGTATGTACCTGCGGTCTATCCATTTATGAACATGTAAAGTTTGAAAAACAAATTCAGATTTAAATTGCTGCCAACTATCAATTTAAATTCAAAATCAAAGAAAACATGAAAAATCCATTTCAACATATGCCACACTCAATTCTTCAAGTCACAATATTTTCTAACTCTTAACTTTTTAAGAAACAAAAAAAGAAAAAAGAAAACAACAACAACAACATAAGTGAGCTCACCCTAAAAACATACAAACTTGATCCTTAAAATGTTTGTTGACCATTGCATTTTCAATCTGTATGGCACCATTATACGAGTACCTACCTACCTACATATGTTGTATACCTTTTTGAAGATATTTTAAGATAACTATGAGCACATAACTATAGCTACCTTTAGACCATCAAACATGAGTAAAGTATTAGATGTTGATAAAATCTTCACTTCACTTTGGGTTAAAAGAGGAGAGAAATTCTCAAAAAGTACCAACAAACATTTTACAATCATATATGGACGAGGTGTTTGCACCTGTTTAAAAGTTCTTCCTTCTTTTTTTTTCTTTTGGTTGGTCTCGAAAATACAAAACTACCCCCTTAGAAATACATTTCAACATAAAATAAAATTCTCGAGACGATCGAAGGATAAAAATAGAAGACCTGGAAAGTAGAGTATAGGAGATAGAGACCAAAGAAAGAAACCAAACCAATTCAGGATCTATTTCTTCGAATTTTCCAAACTTGAATTGATTTCTAGTCTTGGGGGACTTGATATAGAGATACAGACTGAGACTGAGTGCAAGAGAAGACAGCTAGAAAGATGAATTGAGTGTGTATTAAGTATGCTATATGTCCTCTAACTGTTTATGGGCATAGGGATATAGCTAGACAACTTATATAATATTATATAATTTTCTAGTCTCGTACTAAGAAGCACCACCAACCAAAGCATGTGAAACTTTTCAAATATCCGTTTCCATAAGTATACGAGGACGAGTTGAAGCAAAAAGAAAAGAAAAAGGAAAAGGAAAGAGTTCATTTAAACTCGCCTTCTTCTTATCCTTTAACTTAAGAGATGCTCATGCACTCAGTGCTCTGTTCAGCTCAGCTCAATTCAGCTCAGTCCATATGCGATGTCCTGGAGGTTTGTATATTCTATATAATAGATCCTAGTGGACATATAACATTTATCCTTGCACACGCAAACACACAAAAACATCACCAAAAAACACACAAACACCCAAACAACAAATACCTATATAAACTCGTATAAACTCTGATGGAGAAGAAAGCCCGCATATGTTTGCAATTCGAGTTAAAGTTTGTTTTTCTTTTGGCAGGAGCAGAAGAGAGATGTCCTTCGGTTCGGTTCGGTTCGGTTGGGTTGGAAAGTTTTTCTTTCTCAGGATATATTTTGTCTTCTTTTGGACTTGGACACTTTTCTTTCGATTTGTTTTATTTTCATTTCTTTTTTTTTTTTTAGTGATGTTGAGCTTTCTTTTATAGGACGATATACGATTTTTTGTGGGAGGAAGAGAGTTGTTAAATCCGTATGTGTGAGTTAGGGAATAGGATATTATTGGAGGGTAGGGAGTTTCAGAGGCGACGAGAATTGGATAGTTGTATATTACTTCTTGTGTGACTTTTATTTGCTTAAAGTTCACATGAAAACCGGTGGACAGGCAAAAGCTTGTCAAGATAGAAAACGTGTGATAGTTGGGGGTGGAAAGGACAAAGAACGAAGAATGAAAACGAGGAACAAGGAGGATTTTCTTCGTTTTCAATTTGGTTTTGTACGACAACAATCCCAAAGGCCAACACAAAGTGGTTAAGTTTGGTTTGGGAGTTTGAGTTCCATCTGGGGTGGGAGGGGGTATGGTATGTTTTTTTTTTCTTGTGATTTGCGGGGCAAAAATAAGATTCCATTAGAGGATACTTATGGGAATGATTGGATGAGGATGATGGGAAATCGTATAGGTATAGTCGAAACAAGCCTCTAGCTGAGGGGTGACCAAACCATAATGTGGTGTAATGAAATAATGGCTAAGAGCTATAAAATGGGCTCTGGTGATAGTGATATTTTCTTAATGAGACTTGCCATCCGAGAATTCTTGGTTTATATTGTAGATATCAAAATGTGTATAGACCAGATGTAGAAAAAGTGTGGAAAGTTTATAATGATGGTTGGCGAGATATTTGTATAGGTAAGTAAAATATATATGTTTTTAAATTGACACCATATATCCAATCGACTTATGTATATGTATTTTGAAAGGAATTTTAAAATTAATAAACAATAAACAGACCAATGAAAGTTTGAAAGTTTTTGTATTTTTTTTTTGTTGTTGTCTGATGTGTTGTTAAGAAGTTTTTTTTCTTACTTACCTCACATATCGATTGGCTGATATTTTGGAGATTCAGTCGAAAGACTCGATCCCTGTTGAAGAAAGTAAAACATAAATAAAATGCATATATAGATAAAGTACATATACAATGTAAAAAAAGGATTAAAGATTATATTATTTAGTTTTATTTAAACTATAAGCTTAGTTTTGCTTTATTTAAAGTATAATATTTGAAGTGTAGAATTTAAAAAAAGTACTCATACGCCCTGCAATCTTATAAGCAAAACTCAAATGATAGAATTTTGTACATAAGGAACCATTTGATTTGCTTTCTTGTTGGCTTATAGGTTAAACAAAAGATTTAAATTACTAAGCCTGTGACTTGTTTAGAATAAAATGGATCTCATATAATATATATTCACATTGACTTACTTACTTAGTTATGGTGGCGCTACATTCCGGGGCGGACCTGGGCCTCAACCAACATGCGTCTCCAGCCAGCTCGGTCCCTAGCTAGCTGTCTCCAGTTTCGCACGCCAAGTTGGTTGAGGTCCTCACCCACCTGAGTGCGCCACCTGAGTCGCGGTCTTCCTCTACTGCGCCGTCCCTCGGGATTAGATTCGAAGACCTTCCGGGCTGGAGCGTTGATGTCCATTCGCTCTACATGACCCAGCCATCTAAGCCGTTGAACTTTTATTCTGCTAACTAGGTCAGTGTCGCTGTACAGCCCGTACAGTTCGTCGTTATATCTTCTCCTCCATTCTCTATCTATACGTACGGGACCAAAAATCACCCGAAGAATTTTTCTCTCAAAGCATCCTAAGACGTTCTCATCTTTCTTTGACAGGGTCCAGGCCTCAGCGCCATAAATGAGAACCGGGATGATGAGTGTCTTATAGATGGTGATTTTAGATGCTCGAGAGAGGACTTTACTTCTCAATTGCCTTCTAAGTCCAAAGAAGCAGCGATTTGCAAGAGTTATTCTTCGTTTGATTTCAGCGCTGGTGTCGTTGCCTGTGTTTATAGCGGTGCCTAGGTAGACAAAGTCCTTAACTACCTCGAAGTTATAGCTGTCCATGGTGACGTTTTGTCCAAGACGTCGTTGTTCAATGTCCTTTTTTGATGACAGCATATACTTGGTCTTGCCCTCATTGACCACTAAACCCATCTTCTTCGCTTCCGTCGCAATGCTCAAAAACGCTCCACTGACATCACGCTTTGATCTTCCAATTATGTCAATATCATCTGCGTATCCGAGTAATTGGATGGACCTTTGGAAGATTGTGCCTCTAGTGTTGACGGTTGAGTTTTGCACAATTCTTTCCAGAACGATGTTGAAGAAGTCGCATGACAGTGCATCGCCTTGTCTAAAACCTTTTTTGACATCAAATGCATCGGTGAGATCTTTTCCGACCCTGATGGAGCAGCGTGCATTCTCCATTGTCATTCTGCACAAACGGATAAGTTTGACAGGGATGCCAAAACTAGACATTGCTCTGTAGAGCTCTTCCCTATGGATGCTGTCATACGCGGCTTTAAAATCGATAAAGAGATGGTGGGTATCGATTTGAAGCTCCTGGGTTTTTTCCAAGATCTGCCGTAATGTGAATATTTGGTCGATAGTGGACTTTCCTGGTCTGAAGCCACACTGATAAGGACCTATCAGGTTGTTGACGAACGGCTTCAGACGTTCATATAGTACGGCAGAAAGGATCTTATATGCAATGTTAAGGAGACTGATCCCTCTGTAGTTGGCGCAATTTAAAGGGTCTCCTTTTTTATGTATCGGACAAACTATGCTGAGATTCCACTCATCGGGCATGCTTTCTTCCGACCATATTTTGCAGATGAGTTGGTGCATGCTCCCTACCAAGTCATCGCCTGCTGCTTTAAATAGTTCGGCAGCTATGCCGTCAGCTCCAGCAGCTTTGTTTGACTTCAGTTTAGATATAGCTATCTTCACTTCGTCTAGGTCGGGTAGGCGGAATTGTTGATCTGCGTCGCCTAAGTTGAGTGGTTCTACCTCCCTTACAGCGGGATTCGGTTCGTCATCGCCGTTATATAATTTGGAGAAGTGGTCTTTCCATATTCTCAACATAGACTGCGGTTCTACTACGATGTTCCCCTGATCGTCTTTACAGGCTTCGGTTCGTGGCTGGTACCCTTGGGAGTTCTTTTTTACCTTTTGGTAAAATTTACGAACCTCATTCCTGTTGTAACATCCCTCTATCTCCTCGATCGCGCGCTTCTCGTGCTCTCTTTTTTTCCATCTAAGAAGCCGGTGTTCCTCTCTCCTCCTCTGCTCGTAGAGCTCGCGAGCAGCTCTGGTCCTTCTGTGCAGGGCCGTTTTGTATGCCTCTTGCTTCGCTGCGTGCGCTTGCCGGCATTCGTCGTCAAACCAGGGGTTTCGCTGTTGTGGACGTGTGAAACCTAGCACTTCAGAGGCGGCATCTCTGATGGCTGCAAGGCAATGTTGCCACTGGTTTTCAATGCTTAATGCATGCAGCATAGGACTCCTTAAGAGGTTACTAGAGACTCGATCGGAAAAGGACATGGCAGTCTCTTGCGATTGTAGCCGTCTAACGTCGAAACTTCTCACAGTATTCACATTGACATAGACCATAAAACATTTAAAAGGTTCAGATATGTTTAAATCTCACAATATATATGGTATTAATTTGGGTTTTAAATAATGAATTTTACACCCACATTGTGAATTCTCGTCCGTGCAATTGACAACGGAAATAACAATATTTCTGTAATGAATTCTGTAATGTATAATGGCAAAATGAAGTGATATGTCTTGCAGGCGTGTTAAAGAAACCATTTAACCAAAAATGATATTGTTATTTTCTTCGGAAGTTTGGTAACGAATTTCACTTTATTCGTGGTTTTGTATTTTGTTACAATTAGAAATCACATGTTTGAAGTTTTTGTTAACAGTTTTCAATGATTTAAAAATATAATGGAAAAAGTCGTGCTATTGCACCTACCATCAGTTCTACAGTAGTTTCATTTTGATATTAAGAAACGAGTATTTTTTAAAAGAATAAATTAATTTTTACAAAACACTCAAAGTACATAAAGTACACAAATAAAATACAGTCAATTCAGAACTGGCAAGAAGCAGTGCCCATGAAAAAAACTTTATATGGCACAGGCAGGAATTGAACCCAAGACCTCTGGCATGATAGACCTACGCACTAACCATCACGCCATACCTACGCACTAACCATCACGCCACGGGTACTACTCAAAGGATTTTGTATACCTTTAACAAGCCAGAGACACAGTACGAACATTATAAAAACTTGAAGAAGTGCAAAAACAAGACAGAAAGAGCGTTGCTGAGCATTCCACATTCGTGTAGTACGACTAAAGAAATACATCTCTTTACTTTATTTGATCTCGTGTGTAAATAAATGGGTATTCTTAGAGAGGAATTAAACTATATATTTCTCTGTTAAGAAAAAATTGCAAAAAAAAAAACTAGGCATACGACGATTTTCGAGTAACGTATTTATTTAAATGATGTTACTCTGTAACCAATTATTTTAAAAGCTCTTTAGTCTTTTTTGAATGCATGCTTGAGTTTTATATATATTTTACTCAAGTCTTGGAAGTATATTGTTTTTTAAATTCAGAAAGACAGAAAAATGAACTGTCGGGCATTGATATAGCTTAGACCTTATCTTCTTTAATTGACCATACAAAAAAATCAAAACATCTCGGTGACCTTTTTAAAATATAACATGGTCAGAAAACTTTTCTTGCAAAATTGCGATTGTGATTTTTTACAGTTTCAATGTGTTAAGAGAGTATCGTTTCTTTTAAAAGAATGATAGCTTTGAAAGTGATAGCTCCATAGGTAGGAGCTTAAATATCGAGTGAGCTATTTAAAATGAAACCCTATATAATATTAAATAGATAACTGTTAACGGTTCAACTGCTTAGCTTAGGTCAAACTTCGCCAAGTTCATACAAAAATACTCTATTTAAAAGGACTAAATTTAGTATTTTTGGTATCCATATTTTTATAGAACGATTGGGTAAAAATTAAACTAAGGACTTTAAAACCAAAAGGTTAAGATATTCAACTCAAAATTTCCTATTTTTCGAAATATTAGCTATTTTTTCTTAGAGGAATATAAAATTTTGTTTTACGTTGAGTAACTTTTCCAATAGAGAAAAAAGAAAAAAAGTCAATTTTAAATTTTCAAGGACATGAAGTGTAATTGTACTTCATTTAAAGTCAGGTGAGTCATAAAATCTTAAAAATAAATTCCGAACAAATAATGCGTTAAGAAATACATTCAAGTACTAAATTTAAGATCTTAGGCGAGACCAATCGACTCCTTTGTCTTTATTTTTGAATGTTTATGGGCTCAATAATTTAATTTTTTTTTTATTTTTCAAGAAACATTTGCCTTAAAAAACTTTACAGAGTAAATAAATAAAATAAGGTGGGTCCATTGAGAATGCCACGGGTACAAACCTTCACGCCACGGGTACTTACATACTACAAAATTGCTATTGTGAATTTCAACAATTTCATGGCGTGCTGCGTCGTTAAAGTGAATATATTTTTATTTGAAAGACGATAGCTTCAAAAGTAACAGTTCCAAAGCTAAAATATTCTCAAATAGAGAGCTATTCACAAGGAAACCCTTTATATAAGGTTTTGTGCTTATAGCTTAGGTCAAGTTTAGACAAAAATTCTGTATTTTAAAAAGCCGAATTCACGGTGTCTTATAGCAATATTTTCAAAGAACGGTTGGTTTAAAATTAAATTAACGACTTTAGGACCAAAAAATTCACATATTCAGCTGAACTTTTTATATTTTTAAAAATTTTAGCTACTTTAAAAAAAATATAAAATATGGTTCTCTGCTGTGTAACTTTATCAATAAGGGTAAGGTAAGAAAGCCAACAACTTCAACTTATAAGGACATAAAATGTAATTCATTAAAAGGTAATTACATAAAATATAAAAAGTTCAACAATGTATAAATAAAAAGTTCAAAAACAAAACGTATTAGAAAAATCACGATTTTTAAGAAGGACAGGTGACTACTTTGTCTCTGGGTTTTAACGCTAATGCCCTAAAATAAAAACTTGTTATACGTCAACTTAACTTCAAAACTAAACGAGTAATTTACTTTAAAAATAATTTGGGCAAAAAATTCAATTTTTTAAACCTTATATCCTTGTTTTAATCGTTTTTCGTAATTTTGAGCATTTTTATTTTAAAATTTGTGATACTCCAGGATTAATCTTAACTTTTACTATAGCGAAATTCTTTTTTAATTGAGAAGAACCTGTATTTAAACAATTATAATTCCGACACTGTCTAATCAGATAAAAATTGTAACAAATGACGAAGTTTTAATTAGACGAAATCATTTCTAAATTCTAATCACTGGCTATTTGTCTATAATCAATTCCTATATCATCCAACTTCTGATCGGAAACAAATTCTCGAAATCCCTTCCTAATCCACTTCTTCAAAAAATTACAAAAAAAATCCCTCTCCTTAAAATCCCGCTCCAAACGGTCTCGTCTAGTCGAAATGAAATTTTTTCTTCCTTAAAATCAAATATAAAAGGTTATGCATGGTGCTTTGAAAATTATATTACACAGTCGTTAATCACTTCCAAACAAAAAAAAGTACAAAAAATCTCTCTAAAAACTTATTGAGCATGTTCAACTGTCATTTTTCAAAAAGTCAAATCTGTCAAAAAGACGACGCACGACGAGACTTTTGAAGTTTACCAATAACAAGTAATCGTTGGTGTTTTTTCTTTTTTTTTTACTTTTCATTGACAGTGGATTTTCCTCCATCAGATGACAGACAGAGGGGTGAGGTAGACCTAAAGGCGGAAAGATTGGAATCAGAATATAAGGAAAACTTTAACTCAGACTAATGACATCTTCAAGCCAAATGATTGAAAAATGAAAATCATTTTTCATTAAACTTTGTTCCCCCTCGTCTTTTATTTTTACTTATATACTTTTTTACTTAAGTTAATAGTACTTTCGCAGCAGATTAATCACCCACCTGCTAGCGATGAGGAACAACTCAAAACACTCCACCAAATACCTAATATATACCATCCTCATCCTCTTATTTCTCTCACAATAAATCATTTCTCTTCCTGGAGACATATATAGCCAGAGCCAGAGCCACAGCCGTGTAGAAGCCAGCTTCCTTTATATTCCATTTTAAGATGACAAACCATAAAAAAAAACTAAATAAATGAACCAACAAGGAACACCACCAAATGTACCAACGACAACTACGGCGATGGCTTCAGCTGTCAAATTTTGAAAAATGAACCGAAAATGTTTTCGAAATTACAATAATTGTAAGCGAAAGCTAAGGCCTCCCGTTATATTTGAATCAATCATTTTCGTTCCTTTTAAAACGAGTATAAAGTAAGGAGGAGAAAAGTGGGGGGAGGGGGGGCGGAGTAGATGAAAAAGAAGCCCGTGGAACCTTTATAAAAAGTCAGTCAGTGCGGTCTCGAGAGTCGAAAGTCGATTCATAACTTTCCAACTCGTTGGCTAATTATAATTCCTCCTTCCATCCTATTCTCCCCCTTCTCACTCATCGTCTACATTGTCAGAAAACAGGACGCAGAAGATGAGATGAGTTCGAAGAAGGATGTGGTTCCATGTTCCCAGTTCCAGTCTTGCAGACTAGTGAGTAGTGTATGTTTACTAATGTGCAGTGAGTGAGGAGGTTTAAAAATTCATTTATGAAACCGAGATAAAAATATATAAATATGGAAGCACAGGACAACCAGGACCAACGACGAGCTACAAGCGACGCCACCGCACCGCCGCGCCGCGCCGCCCTTTGACTATGAAGAGACCAAGAGGCACATTCTTAAATTGCCATCATTAATCTTCATTCGTGATGCTCTTTAGCGCAGAGTAACTTCCTCCACACTAATTCATAATTACGAGGAGCAACATTTCAAGTTGGCGGACATTATGTATTGTTCTGTGAGTTATTCTTTTTTCATCTTTGTTTTATTGTTGAAAAACCGTTTCCGCAAACAAAAAGGATAGAGATTCTCCACCATCGCCATCACCATCATCAGGACGACGACGACTATACGACGACAATCCTGTATATGAAATGAGTCTGCACACAGAGCACCAGCATCTATGGGTATAGTACAACAAAAGGAAGGTCATGCTATAGTGTTATAGAGAAGGAGAAGGATATGGTAGGTGGAGGCGAATGAACGGCCGACTGAGGACAACGAGACGTGGAGGTCCTGCGACGACCGACACGATGGTATGGTAGTAGTTATATTAAATGAATACGCATAACCAAAGCATTCTCCTTTTTGTTTGTAATATTCTCAGAATTCTCATAGAGACTGAGGTCCTCTTAATGACGATAATTATGATTTGTTCTTAAAGGGTGTTAAGTCGAGTTAAGTAGTACTTACATAGCACCAACGAACAAAGCATTGTTGGCCTCATCAAAGTGGAAAGTCTTGTAGTAGAGTAGGCCGCAACTGAAGTCTCTCACGTGATCTGCAAAAGAAAGAAGAAAAATATATATAAATATAATATAATATGATTAGTGTTTTATGTTCGTTGCTTGGTTGGTTTGTAGATATAAAAGGGTTTATTTAAGAGTCGTTTAATTATATTATTCCGCAAATAAAATTTCAAAACCTATGTAGGTTAGGCTAACGACGATGACGACTACGAAGACGATGCTACGCAGAATTAGCAAATTAATAACAACAAAGAGTAAACGGATTCTTTTGAAGTTTACAGGGGGTAATGTAGATTTGTCAACCTTTCAAAAGATTTATAAGGCTTTCTTTTTTGTTTTGGTTCTGAAGGACTTTTAAGAATTGGATACAATTCATAAAGGTTTTAAGAGGAAGAATTCGGTACATAAAAACTTAAACATTTAAAACTGTTCGTCGGAAATATAAGTGTTGAGTTAATGCATCAACGCACTTCTACAAGGCCAATATTACTTAATAAAGAAAAAGATGATGTCATAAATAGGGCTTTATTTAAATAGGCTTCATTTATTGTTATTTATTCTTAGAAAAAATACTAAATACTAATAAAATACAATTTTTTTATTCAAGAATGTCCTTAAATTTCTCTTCCCTAGTATTTTTAAACCTGCAACATATTGAAACTAAATGACAAGTATTGAATTCGTATAAATTTTTGAACTAGACATTTTAATTAATCATGACATTACGATGGTCGAAAAGTAGAAAAAAGTGGACCTAATCCAACTTGAAAATCAAGGCTTTAAGCCGATTCATGTTAAGAGATTTTTTTCACTCTTTTAAGACCAAGAAGTCTCAATACATTTTTTTTTCAAAAAGGTAGCATCGATAGAACCGTTATTTTGTTTTTAAATTTTCTCAGGAACTAATTAAGAGATTAAAATAATTTTTAACAAGATCCAAATCATATTTAATGATCAAAAATGCGTAACTTTTTTAGATTTTTAAAGAATATAAAATTTACTTTCTTCAAAATTTGATATATCAATCTTACTATCGAAATTCAAATGAGAAAGATATATATAACTCTATAGCACAAATATTTTTTAAGAAGCAATAAAAATGTAATTCTTTTTTGGGAAATTAAATGGCATTTTAATTTTTTGAAGACAAACTTATTTTGTAGCTATGTTTTTAAACCTTAGATTAAAAATATTTTTAACTTCCCATAAAAAAATTTGAGACTTGAATTAAATTTTATATTATATATTGTAACGTGATACAAAACAATTATATTTTTGGAAAAAAATCCAATTAACGGTTTTTTTTTGTATAAATCAAAAAAACTGAAAAAAAAAAAATTTGTCACTTCGAAAATTTTACGACTAAAATATGATTTCATCTCCAAAACAATTTTGTGCAACGAAGAATAATGTTTTTTACATCTGATAAAATTTTGAAAAAAATCTAATTGACAGTTTTTTTACAAAAAATAAAAACCTAAAACAAAATTAATAAAAGTTGGTAAAAATTGATTTTTGACTCAAATATCTTTTCAAGACTTTGAGATATTGACTTTAAACTACTTTTATCTTTCAAAAAATATTGTTTTCAACATTCAGTAAAATTTTGAAAAAATATAGTTGACAGTTTTTTTTACAAAAAATTAAAAACCGAACAAAAAATTTAACAAAAGTTGGTAAAAATTGATTTTCGACTCAAATATTTTTTTCAAAAATTTGAGATTATGGCTTCTAACTAATTTAAGCTTATAAGAAATATTGTTTTCAACATTTTGAGAAAAATCGAATTGACAGTTTTTTTTACAAGAAATAAAAACATAAAAAAAAATTAATAAAAGTTGGTAAAAATTGATTTTCGACTCAAATATCTTTTCAAAACTTTGAGATATTGGCTTTAAACTACTTTTATCTTTCAAAAAATATTGTTTTTATCATTCAGTAAAATTTTGAGAAAAATCGAATTGGCAGTTTTTTTTACAAAAAATTAAAAACTGAAAAAAAAAATTAACAAAAGTTGGTAAAATTGGTTTTCGACTCAAATATATTTTCAAAAATTTGAGATTATGGCTTCCAACTTATTTTAACTTATAAGAAATATTGTTTTCAACTTTAGGAAAAATTTTGAGAAAAATCGAATCGACAGTTTAAAAAAAAAATAAAAACGTAAACAAAAAAATTAATAAAAGTTGATAAAAATTGATTTTCGGCTCAGATATCTTTTCAAAACTTTGTGATATTGGCGTCAAACTAATTTTATCTTATAAATAATATTGTTTTCAACATTCGGTAAAATTTTGAGAAATTTAATAATTTACAAAAAATAAAAACCTAAAAAATAACAATACTAAAACTTAGTAAAAATTTACTTTCGACTCAAATAGCTTTTCAAAAATTAAAAATATTGGTTTAAACTTATTTTATTTTACAGAAAATATTGTTTTTGATATTCAGTAATTTTTTTATAAAAATCAAACAGTCCGCTTTTTCTTAAAAAAATAAAATCTACAAAAAATAGAACGCAAATTTGGTAAGAATTGATACATTTAGACAAACTTTTAAGCCAGACAAATCGATAGACGGGATGGGAAGTTATCAGTGTGGGTCGCATCCCAGCCTCTTTTTTTTTTTTTTAATTGACTCTTCAAAGATACATGAGCAAGTTCGTGGGGGACAGTCATGATTTTATTTTATCATTAATATCGCTCCAAAATAAAAACACTGACTTAAATAAAAATTTTAACAAAATTCCAAATTTCCCTCGAAAATTTTAAGCCAATACTACTCGTAATTATAAAATTTAAATTGAAATTAAGCCTTCTATAGCATTTGAACGGACAAAGAGAAACATTCCAAGGTAATTCTTTATTAATTAATTTCTTAAGAACCTCAACTGAAATTTCAAACAACAATGTTAACTATAAGTTTATTGGACACACTACTGCTTCCCACCAACACCTCCTCAACAAAAACGACCCTCCAACCTGCTCCACTTGCAACACCCGCCTTGATCTAAAACATATGTTGGTAAATTGTCTGTTGACGCAGCCCATAATTAAAAAAAATTTCAAAAATTTCCCGTATATGAAATCATCAAAAATCCCAGCTTAACAAATATCTATAAATAACTAGCTGTACCCGGCGTGCGTTGCTTCACCAACAGCTAAAATAAATTTAAGAAAAATAATTTTAAAGAAAAATCATTACACACATATTCAATTCATTCTAAGCCATTTTATTGAATTTGTTTATTTCGAAAAAAAGTGGTGTGGGATACACAATAAAGATTATCTTTTTTTTCATCTGGTGCGTAGACAAATAAATCAGAAGGTTTTCCCACACGTCAGCAAGCCACATAGAGCTGTCCTTGTGAGAAGCATGGATTCTCCAAATTGTATCCACACACTTGCAACGATTGTCCTTGCGCTTTGTTAATAATTATTGCGAAAGCGAGTCGCACCGGGAACTGTAAACTTTTGAATTCGAATGGCATATCTGTCGGGATCATTGGGATACGTGGCAAAAGTACCTACGTCTTCACCGTTGAACTTTCCAGTCAAAATTGTTGCCTCGGTAATATTGTTCGTCATTTTCTTGATTGAGAGTCTAAATAATAACTTATAATAGTTCATTCGAAAAGAAACTACCTGCGGCTGAGTATCCAACGAAGTTTTTTGTGTTTTAATTTCCGACTCTTCCTCTATTGTCAAATTTTCTTGCATGCCCACCTAATTTTTTTGTCTGTGTGTATCCACAAAAGTAATTCTTTTTTGCGCTCGTGTATCCAGGCGCAAGAAGAATAATGGGTACGCCAATTTTCAGTGTAAGAACGTGCGGTGGCATGCCTGGAAAACCTAACGAATTAAAGAATTCAGTTGGATAGTTGACAATCCCGTCTTGATTCTCCACAGTATCGATGGACTTATATGTTGTCGTTTCACTGGGTATTCCATGCTGAACGGTGAAGATGATGGTATTGACATCGATGTTTTTGGCTGCTAATATAGCACGCCTATTGAGCCACTAATGGTTTTTGTAGTTTTGTGCAATGTTTGGAAAAACTTTCTGCACTAATTCGTCGATGCTTTATGTGATCTTACAGAAGTTTGCTTGCAGGGTGATACATTGTGTAGATTCATCAATTTCCATTCGCCTATTTCCAATATCCATTAATTGTTTTCCAATTCGATGGTGAATCTGTCTTTGTATCTACAAAATAAAAAGACTTTTTTCGATGTGAGAGTAGAGTTCAGAATTTGCAAATTTAATACGTAAGAATGAGTAATGTAAGTTATTTTTTAACTACATTCTATGTAAGTACAAAAATAAGTATATATACCTTAAATGTCGGATTAAATCCTCGTTCTTCGATAATATCTGCCCAAATAATGTCATTTGGAAACAACCATTGCAATTTTGAGTGTTTGCCAGAAAATAGCGTGATTCAGTTTTTTCACCACAAAGCAATGAAGACAATGGCTCAGGTGGCGGAGTCAACAATGGTAATATCACTTTACCATTAAGGCAGCATAATCCGGGCATTTCTCCGGAAAACTTTAATGCCCCACAATACTGGCAAACAACGTCCATTTGTCCAATGCAAACGCTAGGATGCAAGCTGTAATCATTGCTGCAATCGTATCGAAACACTGCTCGATTCAAATCAGCACTTTATAAATCTCTTGTTCTGCGTCGCAAATTATCTATTTGTTGACCTCTTCACGTGCGATTTCTTGTCCTTCTTCAGTCCTTTTATTTGTAGTGTTTCGTATCCTTCTTGCATTACGGCTTTGTCGGGAAAGATTCGATCGTCTTGGTCGCGGCATTGTTTTTTTTTTATAATAAGCGCACATTTAAGGGGATATTACTACCCCCTTGTTAATTAAACTTCACTTCAATTCATCTAAACATTTATTTCACAACTCAAATGTTCAACCAATTATTCATAGAGAAAATTACTTAGCTGTTCGAGATGCGCGTTTTTGTTATTCCTAGTCTGATGCGTTTTTGGTTTACCACATTTTATAGTTCATTTCACTTTTTTTTTGAAATAGGCAATGGCTTCATCATTGCATTACGATTGTTAATTATTTTTTTTTAATAGAAATAGTTTTAATACTGCTTTCTTACATTATTATGATTGTTAATTATTTATTTAATAGAAATGGTTTTCATATTGATTTCTTACAAAAATCAAATTGTCACCCATACGTCCATCACATAGCTGTCATTTGCGTTTTGTTATTCCAAGTCTGATTCTTTTTTGTTATACCATTTTTACAGTGACTGACGTTTTATGCCAAGTCACACGGGAACGCTGTCGAATGGGATAAACAGTATCCTATGTCCTTCTCCTGGCTCTAAGCTACCTACCCCCCCCCCCAATTTTCAGCCAAATCGGTGCAGCCGTTCTTGAGTTATAAATAGTGTAACTAACACGACTTTCTTTTATATATAAAAGATATAATATTACTGAGTTTCTCAAAAAAGCAAAAATTGTAACTTGAATTTTCAAGCAAATAAGCCAATAGTCTCTGCAGCTAGGCTTGTTAAATTTTATATTATAGCTTGTAATTTTAAAAAATATTTATAATAATAATAATAAGTCTATTAAAGAACATTTTGAAGCAAAATTTCTTAACAACCAAAATGGATGTATTGAAGAGAAATATTAAATTGAAAAACTTTCACTTGATTGTTTTGATATTTTTAAAATAAAATAGAATACATTTTTGTTTTGAGAACTTTAGTTTTTATGTTTGATGAAAATCAGATCTTCAGCACTTAAAGAAATGAAACGTTTAAACCTTGTTATACACAATTTTTTAACTACCCGTTAGAAAATTATTGCAGGACAGATTATTTTTTCAAATTAAAAACTTTGACATATCTCGATGTTCATTTCAGATACTTTATTCGTCGGCCATATTTGAAGAATCAGTGAAGATATCGACTCGAAATACAAAAGAAGATGCAGAAAGGACTTTGAAAATTTAAGTGTGTGTTTTTTACTTGCGACCTAAATGTAAAGGAAAATTTCAAACTCAAGATTTTAATCAAACATAACATTACGATGGCAGAGATGTCGAAAAAAGTGGGTCCCCGATTAATTCCGTTTGTCTATCTGTCCATGCACCTACAGCCTAAGGCATTGGGTCGATTGAGTTCAAACTTGGAAATTAAGGTTTTTAGCCGATTCGCGGTAGGGTTTTTTCATTTTTTTAAAACTTGAAATAACTGAAGTCCCAATACAATTTTTTAGTTCAACAATCAAAAATACGAATTTTGTTAAAAACGAACCAATAGATTTTGGTTAAAATTTCTCCAATTTGTTTGCTCTTACTTGGCTTCTTTCAATAGAAGTTTGTTTTTAAGTTTTCTCAAGGATTCATAAACTAATTTCAATAATTTGTTTTTACAAGCTCTTACGCTGTTTATAATCAAAAACGTCATTGTTTTTTTTTTGAAATTCGATATCTGAAAAATATCTCATCATTTTTTTATGAAAATCAAATGCAATTAAGCTCCAAATAACTGCATACTAAAAATATTTTTAAGCTCAAATAGAAAAATTTAATACGTGAAAAATGAATTAAAAAAAAAACAGCTCTGACGATTTTCAAATAAAAAATTTGAAAAATTAAGGTTTCTTTTAAAAATCAAATTGCATTTAAATTTGTAAAAACAAACTTTTTTTACATAAAATATTTTTTTAAACAAACTCTTTGGATACATGAGCAAGTTTATTTTACCAAGTCGTTCATTTTATTTATTTTGAGAACGTTAAATGTTATGTTTGATGAAAATCAGTTCCTCAGCACTTAAAGTATCTAAAATAGTTAAAGCTTTTAGAAACGATATGCCTAAGGGTAACATCAAGATAAACTGTGTAATTGTCTGATAATAGCCTTAAACTCCACCAAGATGATTGTTCTATCGCATCTTGATAAAAGATAAACAATAAGTGCCTTAAGTGTTATGATAGCTTATTTCTTCGTGAGATTGAAATCTTCTTGCTAAAAATCCTCACCAATTCACATTTTGCTGATAATAATGGTTCCTCCGAAATATAGAGACTGCAAATTTTATAATTCTTATCAATTATAAATACAATTCCTAAGGCTTTTTTGTTTTTGCTTCAATACCCAAAAGTATCCTTATCCTCTTTGGTTCTTAAAAAAAACAACAACAATTAAACACCAAATTAAAAACAAGACTTTAATAAAAAGTATAGACATCGTCAGGTACTCCCAAGAACTCCTTATTTCAACACTTCTAGCTCATCACCTCTCCAATTTTCACGCTAATTACAGTTTTGTTCGAACATTATACAAAAACAACAACCAGAAACACCTAAGAAAGCTTAGACAAAATTTGACCTCCATGTTTTTCTCTTCTTGGTTTTTTGGTTCTTGATTTTCTTGTATTTACCACTTTCCTTTTGGAATTTTAATAAAGGACAGTAGGGGAAGTGATGGTTTAAGTCTGTCTTAAAAAATAAAAGAAGAACACGCATTAAAAAATGTGTCAGCACCGTTATCATCATTAAGCTCTACCGCACCTAAATACTCTCATACCAAAAATTATATAATAATAATTCCGTTTCTCTAGAGGACTCGAACACTCAACGAAAATGACGACGACGAAGAAGACGAAGACGATTCTGCAAATGAGTACAGAGTACCATCAAAGCAAAGGACATCGTTTCCTATTATTCTACAAAATACAAAATTGTCCTTGGAACAAACAAGTTGGTTATAGACTCTGATGGGTGTTGATGCTGATAATGCTTTTGTGCGAATAATTGTTTGGGAGGGATTTGAGATACTTAGGCAGAAGGTAGAGGTAGCATACTACTTAGATGAGGTGTGGGTTGAGAAGGTATATAAAAACAATAGGAGTCAAATCCTTGTGATTTGCATGCCAATGAATTTATTTTGCTGCTGCTGTTGGTTCTTCTCCTGCTGCTGATATTCATTCTGTTGCTAATGGTGTGTCCTGGTTAAATATTGACCTTTATGCAAATTAGCTTAAGTCAACTTAAGGATGTCTAAAATTCTTAAGTTTCTTGTTGTCTATAGCCTTTTTCTATATCAAGTTGTCAAGGATTCTATTTAAAAAAAAAAAAAAAAAAACTCGTATTCCCAGGATGTTTTCATTGTGTCTGAAAATAATGTCATCAGGACAATAAAGGCACAACAAAAAAACGATGGAAAAAATATCCTTTGTTGTTATTTTCATCTCATACTCGCTGTGTGCAGCAAAAATACTAATAAAAAAGGATACACAGTGCTCGGTTTGAGTTGGGCAAAAATTAGAGAGAATTTGTGTTCGTCCTTTTTTATTTTGGTATTTTGTATTCGTCCTTGTTGGGAATATTTGTGGCACATTGTGAAAAACGGCATTTCAGAAGTCGTTAAATTATACGATCAAATAATATGTTACAAAATATCTCATGGTCCTGATGTTGATGTTGATGCTGCTGCTTTGGTCGTTGGGATGTATGGCAATATAATAGTGGATCAAGGATGGCGCTGTACAGGAAGAGACAGAAGTGGCTAAAAGTGATGTTACTTTTATTGACTCTGACTCTGAATTTGACTGTGTAAACTCCTACACTCGTTCTGGTTTTATAAAGCACCCACCAACACCAACAACAACAACAACATCATCATCACAAAACTGAACTGATGACTGACAGGGGTTTTTTCGTCAGTGTACGAGTATATACAAATGGGGGAGTTTATTTTTGAGTTTATAAAATTGTTAGAAGCTGTTAAATCAGGGGACAGGGTTGAAGCATCAAGCACACGCAATTTAATGTCCTCCATATCGTCCCTGGATTGATGCATGAGAGAAATATATGTGTATGTTTGTGTTTTTGTTGTTGTTGTTATTTTTATTTTCAAAAAGGACTTTCGACAGCTCAGAAAATGGAAATCAGTGTTTGTTGTCTTGTTTTTAAATTTGATTGATGTTGGTGATGATGATGGGTTTTGTGCTGCTTTTGGTGAGATGAATTGAACACCAGTATACATACATATATTTTATATGACATATTTATATGTATGTTATGTACCTATCTACATAAAATAGCTGACTATAAGTGTACTATATAAGGTTTTAAGTTAAATTTAAAGTATCAGCTTTTGAGTTTCGAGTTATGAAAGACGACGAGGACGACAGAGATGATGAAAAGATACGTACATACATTATGCCAAGTGGCATTGTTAGTTGTTTTGTTCATTGTTCATTTGCATATTATGGTCCAAGGTGAGAGTTATGTTGACTGAATATGAATTCGAACTGAATTAAAAGACCCTCACTCTGTGACGAATATTGTATAAAAGGAGAGTTCACTATAAAATGGTTCTTTTATTTTGTCTACGATTTGATTTTTTTTAAACTCGTGTTTAGTAAATATTTTGACAGCTGTCACTTTACCATATCTATGTAGTGGAACGTGTTGTCTGTTGAATTTTAAATATAATTTATGATAAATTTAGTAAATAATGGAGATTTATTTTTCGTTGAAATTTGTGTTGTTTGTGAAGGGTTTTTCATAAATTAAATGTTCATTTTAACTTTTTAAATATAATAAGCAATAGAATGGCTCTAATAGAAACAAACATTTAAATGATAGAAAACTTAAGAAAATCAGTTGGATTTAACGTTTCAAAGCTTTTTATTTAGGCTTACTATAGGTACTTTATTAAGTATAGATCTATATTTTTATTTTGAATACTTCTCTATCAAGGCAGTTGTCACTTTTGAGTATACGAATACCCTTATAATGATTAAGAACAGTGCGAAAAATAAAAAAAAGGGAATGGTATTAAAAAGCATATAACGTGTGGAAAATATGGAGCTAGGTAAAGCATTCTACATTCGTGTAGTGCAGCTAAAAACTGATCTCTGTACTTAACAATACGTCCGAAATTAGGATCAAAGTTGAACTGAGAGAACTGTTGGTAAATTACTTTCGAAGGACAAGTATGTGAATCTTAAAACGAATATGAAAAACTGAGGGTATTGTCATCAACAAAATAATTGAGGGTTAAAAGTGTTAGACTTAAAATCATTAAAAAAAATTAAGAAAAAGTATCGGAGAGAAAATGGAACCCTGGGGACCATCAGCTTTTATTAAGACAATATCAAATTTAAGCTCAACCAATATTACTTGTATTGAATGATCCATAAAGTGATTTGAAACCCAAGGAAAAAAAAATATAGAAATAGAACGATAAACTCTTAAACAACGTCTTGAAATTTGTTTGAAATCACGACAAAGAGAGGAAATTTGCAGTCACAGATCACTAACAGCTAAGAACATTGCTTTTGTAGCTTCTGGTGTTGACTAAAATGCAGGTTTTCCATACCTCATGAATCCATAAAAATAGGCAATCCACAAACAACATTACCTTGGGGATAATGCAGCTCTTAAGATGCATGGATTGAATTAATGCGAAGTTTGAACCAAAGAGACGGATAGCTACCAATATCTTGTAAGGAACTGAAAACTTTTTATCTTTGGAGCTACGTTTAGTTAAAAATCGGAACTTTCAATTTCTAAAATATCAAAGAAATCGAATGTTATTCAATGTCTTGATTTTTTAAAAGAGTTTCAAGTTTTCAAAAAAACTACCAAGCGGTTTTTAAGATAAATATGTTTTACTGAATTAGTACCCGTGACGTGATGGTTAGTGCGTCGAAGAGTAATTCTTGTCATGAAAAGTGCTGTCTCAAATAAGCCGTTCGGGCTCGGCTTAAGAGTGTAGGTACCCTGTATCCCTGTCAACATTACTCGTACACAGGAATAGTTTAGAGTTGTAAATCAATAGGCCCTAGCTTTCAACGGACTGTTGCGCAATCTTATTTATTTATTTATGTTTAACTGAAAGGGTAAAATTATTTTATGGAGTTCATCGATATTTATAATAAGTAGTTTTAAAAACTAAGCTTACTGTTTTCGAAACAGTCAAGTAGAACTGCGATGGCGTCTCTATTTATTTAACTCTAAGCAATTAAAATTGTAATCAGAAGTAAAAAAGCAAATGCCCAAATCAAGACTCTACAAATTTTAAGGCCTGGTATTCAAAATGGCATCCAACAAGATATATTCTATAAAGGAGTTTAATGCTCATAACATTTTGCTAGCCACCCATTTCATAAATATTTAAAAATTTACTAGCTATTCCAAAATTGTTTCAGTTTTCTTACCAAACAAATGCGTATTTGAACAAGTCTAAAATACACAGTTCGGGAAAAAATAAAACAAACAGAACTAAACGAAATGTCAGAAACTCAAAAGTTTTATGAGATTAGAAAATTACTAAAAGTTAAAGTAGCCATTTTGTGATTTTAACTCGAGTAAAATGTTAAATTCTCTTTTTTAAAATAAGAAAAAATATCTTATTAGCTTTAACCCGCCAATGGTGGCCTACTGGTCTGTGAGACCGGGTGTGCGAAAAAAATGCGAATAACTTTCTTCTCCGTTATTGTTTTTTGTTGCCTTTTCGAGTAGCTGACGCATTGCACGTCCCCCACCATCAGCTGACGTCGAAACTTTGCAGTGAGCACACTTTGTGTGTTTTTTTGACTACCCCGGTCCATGAGACCGTGCGTCACCTTTTATGTAAGTAAAATAATAAAGGATTTCAGAGATTTTTAATTAAGAAGGTGGACCTGAGACATCGGGTCTTTCAAGAACTGGCCGGTACTATGAGTGCGGATTAAAAAAAAATTAAAAAACGAAGTACTTTTGCCAAAAATGTAAACAATATTTGTTTTTGGAGCACGTAGTGCCATATTGCAGTAGCTGTTTGCCTGAAGAAATTTAGTTTTTTGAGATGTATTTTTTTTTATTTTTTGTTTGGAAGGATACTAATTTTTGTTCATTTTACTAAAGTTCCTAATGTCGAGAGACCAAAAAACTTAATTTTCATTAATAAATATCTAATTTTCAATTTTTTACCTATTTTTAAAAAATGTATTATAAAAAAACTTTTATTTTTTAATGCTCTAAAAAAACAATTTTCTGAATTTGTGTATTGTGATAAAAGATCTTCTGTTGATTTAATATCTTTGTTTTATTGTCAAGGCGCATGTATTTAAAAAAAATCACGAAATATTAGTAACACATTTCGAAAAATCTTCAGTTGAAAAACCCGGTCCATGAGACCGGCGTCACCATTGATCAAAGTCAAATTTGCGTCACCAATGGCGGGTTAATACTTTGATATTTTATATATTCGTATTAGAAAACGTTAAAATCTTATGATATTCATATTATCCACGCTAACGCTTAACTCAGGCTACTAAGTCTTTTAAATTTAAAATATATTTTTAAGTTTAAATGTATACATACATACTTATTATCGCGAACAACAGTTGACACAATGTTTTAAAACAAACTTCGAAAAGAAAGGATATAACAACTTTAAACAAACTAAGAGAAAAAACATGGAAGTGATAAATAGATGGAAAGACGGTACTATACACTGAACCAGGGAAGAAAAGTAAAAAAAGGAGAACAAAATAAAAAAAAATACAAAACTAAACAGTGACACTGATGATGAAGACAGAAGACCCCTGAATCAAGTTTATTAAGACAAATGGTTGCTGATGGCTTTGTAAGATGCTGTTCCTTCCGTTGCCTTTTTTTCCGTTACTTCGTTTACTTCTACATCTGACGTCTCCTATATTTGGGATTTTATTCTTTTTGTTCATTCAACTCTCCCAAACCAACACCCACACTTACAGCCCCTTCCAATTTCTAGTTGTACCCTTGTGCCAAAGGCTATATAAAGGGTGTGAAGAAGGAAGCAAAGGACGCAACAGAGGTTGTGACTCCTCATTTGTTCAGAAAAGTCCGAATCAGAGAATCAAGTTGGCGTCAGCAGCAGCAGCAGCAGCAGCAGTACCATCACCATCAGTAGAAATAAGAGCTTCGCAGTTTGGTGAGATGATGGTTTGGTGCAATTCGCTGACGACAAGGACGATTGAGACAACGAGAAACGACAAGGACAACGACGGCGATGACTATGTTGACAACGGGACGGCGACGACTGGCTACTTCTGTCAGATTTGTTTCTACTTTAATTTACTTCAACACAGGAATTGAACCTATGTTACATTTCTCTCGTACAAATTAGTTTTACTTATTTTTGCGTTTCGTCCTTTTTTTCAGTGCTGCAATGATGTCCCTTGTGAGTCTAAATGTCCCTACCCCTACCATGAACACTTTATACTATATATGTACCCTACAACCACCCACCCTTCACCTTCAGAGTTTCGATTTTCTCGTCTTTGTTTTTTTAAAAGATTTTTGTTCTCTTTTTTTGTTACTTATTCTTCTGCTTCCACTGCTGCTGTTTCTTCTTCTTCTCTTTTTATTTTTGGTAGAAGGATTCGTGACAGTTGACAAATGAGAGTCATTAGGGATGATTCACGTTTTATCTTTGAATTAACTTTAAAATTTGATTAAACCCAAGTAAATTGGACTTGAGTCTTTGGGTTGGAGTATATGGTTATACATATCTACAGTTGTTGTCTTATATATGCAGAAGGTATACCTTACCTATAACCTTTCCATCTAACCTACAATAGCAGCTACTCTGGCTTAGAGTGATGATGGTGACGGAGTCACCAAAAAGAAAAAAAAAGGTTATTTGACACAAAATTCCATGGAGTCGAAAAGGATATACCTAAAGGACGAGGGAGTAGTAGAGTATAGATAGATACATTTTTTATAAAGGTACCTATATAGAAGGTTGAAATTAAATATAAAGCTGACATTTATCCGAATGGACTTGTTTGCAAACTGAATTGAATACATCAACTGATTAGGAATCAAATTAGAACAGAAATGGATAGTTAGTTTTGATTCTTCTTCAGACAAGAATAATAAAGGAGGTATATAGCTATAGTCTATTTATATTGCTGCTTCCTTTTTCATTAGCTACCTAAATGTGTATATAATGAATTTCTTAAAAGCGACGGTCCTTTAAATTAAAGAGGGAAATGTCTTAAGTTTAAATGTCATGGGAACTGTTCCAATTAAGATTAAAGAGAATCAGAAAAGTGAGGAACAAATACATACATACATATGTATGTTCTGAAGTGGAGACACGTGAAAAAGAAAGTAAAATACAAGACAATGGATTTCAAAACGAAACCTATCATTCTATCTATTTAACACAGGCCTACTGAATAAGTCATGGTGTGCCTCACGGTTGTGTCAAGTTTTCACTACTATTAAATTCGCTTAGGAAGTCATCAGTTCAATTTTTCGACTTGAAAATTGTGATATTTCTCAACATTTCATGGTCCTTAGAATCTGAATCAGAATTCTTAAGAGAGTAACGATTAGTACATAACTGTGCCTCGACAGTTTTGCTCACACTTCGGTGTACGACGAATGAGTGATGGGAAGAGTGTGAATATAATTCTTTTGTGGGTGCAGATGTTCCGCGCAACTGTTTCGGCTATGAACACTCAATGACCAGGACCAAGTCGATTTTAAAGGACTCCCGAAAACATTGAAGTGGTTGACGAGAGTTTACGTGAAAATCCATGACTTTCGACACGGAAAAGGTCAGCCTCACTTGGACTTCCAAGATCGATTATTCATAAAATTTTAATATAAAGGATTTAAAATTCAATCAATTCAAAATTCAAATCGTTCAAGAACTCAAGGAATGTGATTTTGTTTCACGCAAACATTTTTGTGAGACTTTATTCCAGCGTTTTCGTACTGTGAGTTCTATTTTTTGGAGCGACGAGGATCGTTTTCATTTAAACAGGAACGCTAATTAACAAAACTGCTGTTATTGGGCTCCACGAACCCCCCATAACCCTGAACTGAAACACCAAAAGCCATTCCATCGGGATAATTAGACCATAATTAGACGATAAATAATATCAATAGTGACAACTACCGACGCATGATAACGTCGCGTCGTGCACGAGTTCCAATAGGATGGTGCGACCGCGCAAAAATCAGCGCCATTGTATCAAGTTTACTTTAGCGTGTAGGGCGTAACACGAGGCTCCGTTTTGAACAGTGCGTGCAACGTGCTACTCGACGGAAGACATTTGGATGACATAATGTTCAAAAATTGAAATACGCATTATTAGTCTTTCATTTAATATTTAAAAAAGAGGCTGGGATGCGACCCACACTGAAAACTTCCCATCCCGTCTGTCGATTTGTCTTGCTTCAAAGTTTGTAGGTTTTCGTGTTGGGTTAAAAAAGTTGTCAGTTGAATTATTCTTAAAAATTTTAAAATTACCAACAATATTTTTCATATAAAGAAATAGTTTAGTTTGAAAATCTAGTTTTGTTAAATAGATTTTTATTGAAAAACAAATTTTTACCAATTTTAGTAGCATTTCTTAAATTTTTACTAATTAGATGAATTAAATTAATTTGAGAGATATCAAGAACAGAACATCAATTTTTACCAAATTTGCGTACTATTTTTTGTAGATTATATTTTTTTATGAAAAAACGGACTGTTGGATTTTTATAAAAAAAACTACTATTTTTTGTAGATTTTATTTTTTTAATGAAAAAAAACGGACTATTGGATTTTTATAAAAAAAACTACTGAATATCGAAAACAATATTTTCTGTGAAATAAAAAGAGTTTGAAGACAATATTTTTAATTTTTGAAAAGCTATTTGAGTCGAAAGTAAATTTTTACCAAGTTTTAGTATTGTTTTTTTGTTAGGTTTTTATTTTTTTGTAAAAAAACTGTCAATTAGATTTTTATCAAAACCTTACTGAATGTTAAAAACAATTTTTCTTAAAAGATAAAAGCCAATATCTCTAAGTTTTGAAAAGATATTTGCGTCGAAAATCAATTTTTACCAACTTTTGTTAAATTTTCTTTTAAGTTTTTATTTTTTGTAAAAAAAAACTGTCAATTCGATTTTTCTCAAAATTTTATTGCATGTTGACAACATTATTTTTCAAAAGATAAAAGTAGTTAAAATCCAATATCTCAAATTTTTAAAAAGATATTTGAGTCGAAAATCAATTTTTACCAACTTTTATTAATTTTTTTGTTTAGGTTTTTATTTTTTGTAAGAAAACTGCCAATTCTATTTTTCTCAAAATTTTTCCGAATGTTGAAAACAATAATTTTTATAAGTTAAAATTCATTGGAAGCCAAAATCTCAAAATTTTTGAAAAGATATTTGAGTCGAAAATCAATTTTTACCAACTTTTGTTAAATTTTCTTTTAAGATTTTATTTTTTGTAAGAAAACTATCAATTCGATTTTTTTCAAAATTTTAATAAATGTCCACAACAATATTTTTTGAAAGATAAAAGTAGTTTTAAGCCAATATCTCAAAGTTTTGAAAAGATATTTGAGTCGAAATTCAATTTTTACCAACTTTGAGTAATGTTTTTTTTTAGGTTTTTATTTTTTATAAAAAAAACTATCAATTCGATTTTTCTCAAAACTTTACCAGATGTCAAAAACATTATTCTTCGTTGCACAAAATTGTTTTGGAGATAAAATCATTTTGTATTCGTAAAATTTTCGAGGTGACAAATTTTTTTTTTCAGTTTTTTGATTTATAAAAAAAACTGTGAACTGTATTTTTTTCAAAAAATATACTTGTTTGGTATCACGTTACAATATATTATATAAAATTTAATTCAAGTCTCTAGCATTTTTGGTTCGTAAGATATTAAGGGTTAACCAAAATTTTCACCTTTTTTTTAAACTGCTATGGTAAAAAAACCACCCACGCAATTTTCTTGAGAGCCCTTTCTGCATCTTTCTGCCTTATTATCTGTATAACAAAATTTATTTGAAGTCGATATCTCTTCTGGATCTTGAGCTATGGACAACGAAAAAAACGTCGCGAACGTACGGACATACGTCGAGAAATGTCAAAATTTTCAATTTGACAAATCGGACCCATTACAATAACTTCCTATGGGAAGTAAAAAATACAATATAATAAAATAGATTCTTTTTTATTTTTACATAATTCTAATACTACGCAAAAATAAAGTTCAAATATTTTGAGAACAGGTGAAGGTATTGACTTCAAAATTATTTAATTCTATGCAAAATTTTGTTGTTAACGTTAGATATTTTTCTTAGAAAAGTCCAATCTGTATTTCAAAAAATTCTGCTAAAATTGATTAAAATTGGTTTTCGTTTTTGATAAGAAATGATAAGAAAGATACTGACTTCAAACATTGTTTACCTTACACGAAATGTTGTTATCAATATTTTGTAAAAATTTTAGAAATATCGACAGAAGGTCACGAATAGGTAGTTATTAGTGTGGATTTCATCAGAGCCTTTTTTGAGAAAATAAAGTTTTATTCAAATTTGTGAATTTTCTTTTATTTCACTTAAGTCGTACATTTTATTTACATTAAAAATGAAACCTCTTATTGGAAATCCCTGTTTATTCAATGACACGACCTATTTCTGTTTGATTTGGTTTGTTGTTAAGCGAAACTATCAAATGCAATCCGAGCGTTGTCGTCCACTGAATTACAATACTTGTACTTCGAATTGAAACAATCGATTTTCGGAGTCGATTTTGAGCTGGGCTGGAGCTGGCAACATTGTTAGTTTTTATTTGTTAATTTAAATTTATTTTTTTTGTTCCTATATTTAAGAGAAACATACACTGTATTTACTTTATTTATAGAGTGCCTCAACTCTGCGTTGTATTTACTATACTTTTTCTTCTTTTCAAACTTTCTTCGTCAGAATTGCTGATTTTTAGCCAGAAACGTGAATCGCAAAGGTGAAACAATAAATATTTAGAATCCAAATCCAATTGAATTTTTGACCTTAAGATAACACAACTTAAAAATCATAGCCATAGGTTTTCCACCGGGAATAATGAGCATTCCCGGTGGAAAACCTATGCATAATATGACCTTGATGGAATTAAACCTCAAATGTATCGTTAACTACTATGCAGAGATTTTTAATCAATTTTTAACCATATATACAAAAATACATACTTTCGTTGTTGACTTTATTGTAAATTCAACGTTCAAAATAAATAATAAACAACCATCAATTAGTTTTTTTTTGTTTTATTTTTATCGTTTGAGGTACGACGCGTCGGACGTGTCGTCCCTACAACAATGCTCTTTTCCCATGAGTAATCAAAACTCTATTGAAAGTTTATAAAACAAACTACCACCTCAATTTCTTTTTTTCCGACCGCAATTTTTCCCAGATAAAAAAAAAGTAATAAAATAAAAACCATTTTATAATCTGCAATTGCATTCCGGCCACAATACGATTTAAACTTCTATTTTATTTTATAGAAACATTCGCATCAGAATCATCGCCAGAGTACCAAACCAGAGAGAAAGTGTGAATATTCCTTCTTTTATTTTGTATTATTTAATATACTTTTGACCCAATTCTTGTATCTAGAGGTAAGTTCCTATCTATATAACTAGGACTCTGTAGGTCTATAGATATGTTTTATTCATCGAACAAAGCTTACCACCGACAGACAGTTGAACCCAAAAACCAATTTCAATCCCATTTATGCATAACAAACTTTCGAAAGAAGCAGAGAGAAAAAAGATAACACTCAAACTTAAAATACTAAAACAAAAGCCATTTAACTTTACCCTCAGTAAAATTTACGGTTATGGTCAATTAAAATGGCTTGAGGAGCAAAACCAAAAATGGTCACAAAAATATTTCCCTCAAGGCCCCATCCATATAGCTATACATATAAATTCCGTTCTCCATCAGAATCACCATCACCACCCTCAAGGACCTCTTCGCTCTCCAAACAGTTGCAAAACATCATCAGAGAGAGAAAATAAAAATCACCTACAATTTGAATAATCCTTTTAGGGTATACCTACGGTGAGGTGAAGAGTATATGGGAGAAAGACAAAGTAACTGTGTTCCATTATATGAAATTGATTTTAATCCCAATCGAAAAAAAGAACGGAACTGAAACAACAGAAGAGCCATTTTCAAAAAAAAAATGAACTTCCATTTCAAAAAAGAAAACAAACAAAACGCGATGCGCCCATCACTTACCTGCAAGCCCACGATAAGGACGAAGTAAATTTTACTTATGCATATGAGGCCATTTTTCCCCGAGTCAACATTAAATCCCAAAGGACCTGTGACTATAGGAGTTAGTAGGAGGAGGAATGTGATGATGCTTGTGTAATGTGTTGTTCGGGTGATGAAGAAAAATAATAAAAGTGAAAAAAGACAAATAAACAAAATAAAACAAATGATGTATATTATAAACATAGTGGTTGTTGTTGTTTTTTCGTCCTTAAGATTTTTCTTCTTCCGGATGATTTAATGAGGGATAAGAAGGAGTTTGTCTTAAAATATATTATGTAAGTATACATATATTTCTAATATTATCCATCAACCACATCAACAATCTGGAACTCCTCGTCTCTGAAGTCACAGAAGTCTCATAAGTGCGGTATTCTAATAGGATCTAATCTAGATATATTGAGGTTGTTGCAAATCTCACTCTCACTCTTAAAATTTTATCTGTGTTATGTATCCAGCCACGCATCATTTTGAATAAAAGCATACTTTCAAAAATATCTCTAACTATATATTTTATATAGAAAATAATAACAAAATCCACATGATAAGGAAACAGGATGAAACAACAACAATCCCCAGCTAAAAAGGTAAATCCTTCTTGTATCCTACTTTAACCGACTCGTCTGCTTGTTGTATGGGAAACAAGAAACGCATCCTGGTGTCTTCCGCAATATGCTGCTCCAAGAGGGATTTTCTTATACAGGGATGGATTTGATGTTTTGGATGAAGATTTTTTGGATTTTTTTATAGAAATGTTACGCTTGTGACACAAATGAGTAATGTTACTGGCACCAATAGGCATACAAACATTAAGTTAGTGTTTAAGTTAGGAACAAGGTACACAATAAAAATCGATATATCAACTAGTTTAAAGTTTTAATTGATACAAATAATGTTACGAGTATGAAAAGTTTTGTGTACATATTTAAATTCTCAACAGGGAACTCGTAAGCTTGGTAATGCAAAACAAAACAATGCTGAACTATACTAAATTTTATTTTGAAATTGTTAGGTTAATGAAGAAATAATGTTATTGATGTATGCAAATATAACGAGTGTGACGAAATCTAGATATATTCTGTTTGGTCTTGAAGGAGGAACTTAAGAATGCAAATTTACGAATCATCTAGCTTGAAATATTAAGTTACCAACTTAATGTTACAAGGGTGACCTAACTGGTTATAAATTTACTTCAGTAGGGTTCGTCGAATTGCAACTTAAGAAGTTAGGTATGAGAATGAAAAAATGTCAAACGTCACCAAATTCGAATTGTTACACTTGAGATGGGATAATGTTACTGACGTAACATAAGTTACGAGTGTGGCATAGTTGAATACATATTATAATAATGCCTAGTCCAGGCAAGTGATGAGAAATTTAACAGTACAAAACTATGCCAAATTTGATTTTAAAATAGTTACGTTTGTGACAGAATGATGTTACAGGCGCAATAAATGTTACGGGTGTGACAAAGAATGACTTTATACCTACATGTAACATAACAAATGTAACGTAATAAAACTATTAGAACGTCATTAAAACTATTTAAGTATGTGACTTGAAATAATTTTGTTCAAGGAGTGGTTAAGAAAATCCAACACAAGGGTGTTCCAGAGGTTGTTGTCAATAATTTGTGGAATTTTCTTCATGTTTTGTATTAAGAAAGGTTTGGCAATTCCTGATAATTCGCTTCCAAATTGTGGAAATTTACCATGTACTTCATCCATTTTACGGTGTTTAGTGAAGAAGCTCATGCCTTGCTCAATGGCCTTATCAATATTTATATTAAAAATTAGTGCAAAATTTGACTGATCAAACGAAATATGACTTCATAGTAATGACAGTTATTTGTCTTTAATCATATTTCTTCCTTGTATCATTTTTTAAAAGACAACAAATTTAGATATTTCCGTTTTTTTATTTTTATAGAAGCTTTAAGGAAGTATCTGTTTCTGTAAGAGCTGTATAAAAATTGAGTAAATTGCACTATGATTTGTTAAAGGCTGCCATTTATTAAATTTTGAAGAATGGAAGCGGAAGCCTTATAGAAGCTATAAATTGTTTAAAACTTATATAGACCCTAATTATTTATAATTAGTAATAATAAATGGTTTTTTCAGCTTTCAACTTTAAATTACTTGAATTTACTTAAACGAGCTTTTTCTCAAAGGCTTCAGTTCTTATTGATACTTTTTTTATTAATACCAACATGAAACTTATAGAGGCTTTATGGAAGAAAACTTTGTTTTAAACTGTATAAGATGTACATAATGTAGATGAGCAATGTGCTTAAATTAAAGAACTATAATTTAACTATGGTTTGTTAAATACTGTAACCAATTAAAATTTTGAAATGGAAGCTTTATAGAAGTCTTTAATTATTTAACTAAAATTTTGAATGGAATTATTTAAAAGTCATATAGGCCCATGTTTTGATTTTTTTTAATGATCTAAGCTTCTAAATCTAAATTGTTTTTCAGCTTCTTTAAAATTTCTAAATTGTATTTAAGAAAGCTTATATAAAATCTTCAACTTCTTCGCTTTATCATTACAAACTTGGCATTAAGCTCTAAATCGTCATATGGCAATTTTGTAAGTATTTCAATATCTTTATAGAATCCCAACCATCAAGGCTCTCAGCAAATCCAATGCGGTCATGTTTTATAAAACCTTAATCCACATAGCCCGCGCCATCGCACATAGTAGGTATAGTATAAGAGATAAGGCCCCTCTAACCTAACTGCTGTTCTTTGTAAATAAATGGGGCAGGTAATGCTTAGGTAAGGTTGTACTATGGTCTGTTTCTTCTTCTAAATTTTTCTTTTTCTTTCTTTAAAAAAAAAAAACAACCAGAATGTCGACAAACAGGAATCACCGAGAGAGCACTTCACTAGAACGAACCCAGAGGAGTTTTGCTTCACACAACAGATGAAAAATATCCTGGATTTATTTATGCTTAAAAGCCCAAAACAATTTATTTTCTTTCCTTTTATTTTTTTGTTGCTCCTTCTATCTCTAGCAAAAGCACACTATACTGACATTTCAGGATGAAAGCCAAAGAGTATAACAAAAACGTAGGATGTAGGAGACAAGAGAAAGCAGAGGTAGGTATATCCTCTGTGATGCCTGCAAGCCCGCAACATAACCGGATAGGAAGACGGAGACTCCATAGGTTACAGAAGAGCACTAAGCTAGCATAAGTGTGTGATGCTGAAGGTATAAGGCATACGGTAAGCTAAGGTAAAGGTAAAGGTAGGTAGAATGGTTGGTAGGTTAGGTTATCATCGGATGAGGATAACTCTTGGCTTTATCCCGAAAAATGGATGTCCGAAATTTAAGGATCACTTTTACCTTAATGTTCTTTAATACTACGGAACTATATACAGCATCAGCATTAAACATGGCCAGAAGCCAGAGTGTTGTAGTATTTGCTGCCTGATATGTTCTCTACAATTATATATATACAAACCTACATTTTGGGATATGGAGTAAGAGATGAAGCAAAAGCTAAAGTAAAGTGCACAGAGGATAAGCAAAGTGAGCTGTTCAAAAGAGATTTGTCAGTCGTTCGTTCTATCGTTGGTTTTGGTACAGAGGTATCTTTTTCTAAAAATTCCGTTTTTCTTCCTTCTTTTCCATGCACTACTCCGACAGATACCAAATTCAAGATGGTTTTGTTTAGAAAAAAAATTTAAATTTAGAAATCAAATCCAAAAAATATAAAATAGCTTGAAATTGCATGATAAATTGGTTGCAGGGATATACAAGAAACATTACTTATATAGTAAATTTTATTTAGGTCAGGATGTCTTGATAAACAAGAGAAGCACTAAATTATGCTTTTATATCGTTCGTTGTTGTTGCACTTAAAATTCATTCTCATTTCATTAGAATACATGTACTCGTATATGTTTTGAAAACAGATATACATATGCATATATGGAAGTAGGTATACCATTAGCACGGGAATTCTAAATTGGTAACGTGTTTTCTATCTTCTATTTAGGTTTTGAAAACGATGAAGGTGAACAACAACGAACAATTTAAACGAAACCAACCAAAACGGGTCTGACATTAATTGAAAATTCAAATTGAGATTGCTAAAAAACATATCACAAACTGAACCCAATTAAGAAAGATTTTAACCTATTTTCCTTAAGAGTAAAAATGAAAGGAGAAAAAGGAACTACTGTAGATGTTCTGTTTTCAAAAACATGATTTTATACTTTTAAGACAAATATGAAGATAATTTACATAACATAGAGTTAAGTTTTACGTTTTCAAAATATTATATGAAGATATTCCAAGGAAAGATTTCAAAAGTTATTTTACAAGCATTAAGATTAGAACAAATAGACCTCACATTGGGCGCCAATTAAATTTATTTTCAATTTGTTTGCTTACCTCTTATACAGAAATAACTGAATCAACAAAATAAAAATAATAAAAATGTTTATTTGCAAGGAAATTATGCAAAAATTAATGATTTATGTCTCACGTTGGGCGCCAATTAATTTGATTTTTGTAATTTAAGTTTTTTTTTACCTTTAAAAGTTGTTACATTTTAAGCAGCCGTTTTTATCATCTAAAATATTTGTCATGCTAAAAACGTTCATAACGTTTTTAAAGTTACAATTGATTGAACTGTTTAGTAATCTGTGTGAAAGGCATATGTGCAAACATGATTTAGCATAATTTGGTACTTCGAAAGTGATTTCTAGATTTATATTCAATTTATGATGTTTTTTAAATATCATTAGAGAGAAATATCATTATAAGTTGACCCAATGCTTAGTACTCGTGGCATGATGGTTAGTGCCTAGGACTATCTTCGTAGAGGTCTTTTGTTCAATTCCTGCCTTTGCAACCTAACGTTTATTTTCACGGGTACTGCCTCTTGCGAGGAAGTAACAAACACCCAAGCCTGATTCTTGTCATTAAAAGTGCTTTGTCAAGTTAGCCGTTTTGAATTCAATATGGTCGTTTTTTTCCTGATATGACTTGCACACAGAAACGGTTGACAGTTATGAGTCACTAGGCCCTAGTTCTGTATGGACTGTTGCGCCACCTAATTTATTTATTTAATGCTTGTGTTTTTTCTTGGTAGAAGAGTTTGATGCATGTCTTAAAGTATTTTAAATAAATTTAATACAATGTAGTGTTTTACAACTTTAACATACTTTTAACATAGAGAACTTATAAATATGAATGGTTCCATGTTGGGCGCCAATTTATTTTATTTTTTATTTTTATTTCGAAAGAATGGTGAGTTCGTTATTTAATTACTACCAACGTCGTTTACGTTAATAAACATCATAATGTTTCTTCGGAAAAGCTAACTATAAGAAGAACCGTTAAGTTAGTATATTTTTGAGTAAATTATGCATGGAAAAGTGACTTAAGATAGTTTACCTTTTTTTAAGTTGATTTCGGATACGTTGTGTCATTCCCAACTTTTTAAGTAATTTTATTTTCTGTTGACTATTTTTTTTGGCAGAAGTGGGGAGGGGGGATTGCAAGTGGTAAATTATCTTAAGTCAATTTTAGGTGATTAAGCCTGTCGTAATTTTAAAAATTTCCACCAAAAAATAATTTAGTGCACACGAAATGTTTAATAATTCAGTTGATTACAATATCTTATGTAGACTTAAGATATTTTTCTACTGCCCCTAATTTATGAATTGTTTTTCGACACAATCAAAGAAATTAAAAAGAAGAATTACAATATTTTGTGCATCAATGCAAAATTACAAAGGAAAACACAAAAGATTGGTAATCATCCTAAGTCGACTTAAGATAGGTATCGTACCTTTTCAGTCGAGCTCTCATTATTGGAAAGAAATCTTTTAAAGATAATAACAAAATATATAAAATGAACTCAGCACTCGACTTCTCAATCTTCAATATAAAACTGAAGTGATATCCCAAAATTTTAAAACAGTGATGCGGAACTTCACTTGATTAAAAGATAGGTAAGTCAAAAAAACTAGACAACAGTCGTATTTACAAAGTTAAGGACTGTTAGTGGGAAGGGGGTCCCTTTGAACTTTTATGTACGTCGATTTTTAATTATTTCAAGTATACAAATAAATAACAACTTTGAGATTAGCAAAAGATAAAATTAATAACATACCAATCATCAGAGAAGAAGAATAAATATAGAATGATAAACTTCTTTAAACAATTTTCTATAGACTCGCTGATAAATAAGGAGAAAAAAGCTTTCATCTTATCTTAATAACTTCATTTTCTGTTTTTTTTTTTCAATTTCAGGTCTTTTCTTTTAGTTATCAAAGATAACTTTAATAATGTACACTACTCTACATAATCTCGGTCAGTTATATTCCCAAAAAAAAGGCTCTATAGGAATATATAGAGGTAAATGTAGATCTTTTTACCTAGTTTCGTGAATTTTTTTTTACAATAAAATACTTCTTTACTATCCTCATCTTCATTCATTCCCTAAGCACATTTACCTCATTTGAACCTCATTACAGTTTCAAAGCAAACTAAAAACATTGCTCTGATGCTGCAGTTAGTTTCAAAAAAAAAAACAAAACAAAAACAAAAACAAAACCACCACAAGACTCCTTAATTATTTAAAAGTCCAAAACTCCATCTACCCCCAACATAACAGACCATCTTTTTTAAAAGTATTACTTTCATATATCCTGTCACGAAAAATAAAATAAAAATAAAAACAAAAACAAAAACAACCAACAAATTTAAACAAAATGGTTTCTACAAAAAGTAAGAACCACACGGTAGAGGTGGGTCCCTATGCGCTACGTTTACATGTTAACTTGTAATGTCACAAGTTCCAGGTGCTTCCTAAATCTTTTGCAACATGAAATAGTCCACAAGTATAAATATTACAAAGGAGAGAGAGAAGGAGTCATGTAGGTAAGGTAGTTGGTACCATAAAGCCAAGGGAATAGCCTAGCGCAAAGCATAGCGCACTATACTCGAATATAGGTACCTACAGATCCTTACAACCCTTGGCTGCCGCCACGCCGTTTTTTTCACGGCAAATGCTGCGATAGTAAAAATCCTCGCAAGGACCAACGAAACATAGCAAAAACCCCCAACCATATAAGAGAATGAATGAAAAAAAAAGTATGTATGTTTGAAGTCCTTTATACATAGCAGAATAGTTCTGGGGAAAAGTAAAAAGCCGGAAAAACGAGTAATGTATAAAAGTAACATATGAATACCTACAAGGATAGGCTAGGCTATAGGAAAGGCATCCTTTTGTATGGTATGCATTTTACCCGAAAAAAACTGTAAAAAGGAGGAGAAAATTCTCAGGAACCACTCATACCACAAAATACCTACTATACTATATCCTATGTATATCCTCATAACAGTATCAAGTATATTAACAAAAAACAAGGATCTATTTTTTAGTACCATTTGTTTCTTTTTGTTGTAAATTTTTTAGTTGTATTCCATTCCGCTGTTCTGCTGTTCCGCTAGATGTCTTTGCGCTTTTTGGCTGCGCTCTAGTGAATTGAACCATTTGTCTTTGCCATATGTGAATGGTATAATAGTAAATCGATATTATGCCAACATTAAGGCGGCAGTAACGACGACAGGAACAAAAGGCACACATATCACATCATCTACAAAAAGCTACGAACGGGTATAACAACCGTACCACCCCCACAGCCATGTTTTTTTTTTTTAAATTTTTCAAAAATCCCCCCGGAACCACATGAATGGCAGTTGCCTTGGAGTTTTTAGTATAAAGAAGTAAAGAGGTTTCATTTCTCGCATCTCGCAGGATATACTCTCGTATATTATAGCAATGGCAATCTCAATGGCAACGGCAATGGTAAAAGCAAAAGCACGACATGCAATGAAATGAAGATAGGTAGTCAAGACTCAAGAGTATATAGTCTACGATTATGGGGGTATGGAACAGGATATAGGCGATTTAAAGGTAAACGTAAAGGTAAATTGTTAAAGCAGTGAAACGAGGATAAGAAGAAGAATATTTAGAGTGAAATTTCAACCAACAAAAAAAAAAACCTTTAAAAAAAGAAAAATAATCAAGCAACCATCCGCAATAACAGAGAATGAAATAAGAAAGAATACAAAAAAAAAAAAAACAACAACAACAACAACAAAAGAAGAAATCGAAAAGGACCCACAGGCAAGAAGTATAGGAAGGTAGGAAGAAGTTAGGCATAGGTAAAACCTCTTGAGCTTTATCCAATTTCAGGATAATTCTTACTGCCAAGGTTTTGTCTGGATTTCAATTTTTTGTGTTTTGTTTCTTTATTCATTTTCCATTTCCATTTTCTCTTTTTTTTCTTCATTTTCATCTTGTTTCTATCGCTTTTACTGGGTTCTAAGTCTCTGCCACTTCTCATCTTATTTAACTGCTTTTCCTTAAACCTTATAGGTGGTACCTATATGAACCCCTTTAATATGTGGGTTGTTTGTGCCGCATGGCATTCCATCCAGATTCAGGATTCAGGACCTGAAATGACGGAAGCGGCGGTGGCGGCAGTGGCGGTGGTAGTGTTATTTCAGTTTTGAAATAAACCTTCAAGTACAGCTGAACATTGTACGGTACATGTGTCTTCTTGAAACTAAGGATATATGACGTCGAGTTGGATGAAATTGATGTAGCTACTATACACATAGTTATTGTATACCAGGTGTGTAGAAATATATACATATTACATACATCCTAGCAACATTTAGGAACAGCCTTTTTCTTATATAAAGTCGCTTTCTGTGTTTAAATCTATAAATTTTTCTAAGACACAAATGTTGGTATATGATTATAAGAAAGGTGTTTCCTTTTTAACTTCGTATATATATCCTCTAGGTGTCTAACTTAGTTTGAAAGTATAAAAGTACATAAATATGTATGATTGTGTCTAGCGTTCTTTACCTACATGCTTGAAAGACGTTTATTGCCGTGGGAAATAATACTTATCAAGTCAAGTTTATTTAAAAAAATTTATAAGTGACAAATATAACAGCTCTTTAAAGAAGCCAATTTATGTATAAGTGTATATACTTAAACATTTTTAAGACATTCAAAATTACTGACTTCAATATCGTAAACTTTTTATTGCGTCATAATTTTCTATTTTTATAGGCGTAATTTAACGCATGTAGGTCTAAAATTTATATATGTACAATTGTACATAGGGTTTATTATGGATATGATTGTAGATATCTCGACAGAAAAGTTAAATCTTAAGTCGCCTTTTTGACAGCTTTTTAGAAAAGCAACAAAAATTGTAAAAAGATTCCTTCCGAAAAATCTTTTAAACTTAAACCTTACCCCAATAAGCTTAGCATTGTAATTTGAAGGCCAGAATATAACTTAAGATAGTTTGACTATATTTGAAAGTAGTTTTCTATATTATTATGCTAACATAATATAAATTACATTTTCTATCATTTAAGAATTAAACACAAAATGTTGTCTTCGTTCGACGTAAGGCTAATTTAGTTTTGGTATATACGTGGCAAAATATCTTAAGTCAATCAAACATTACATACATCTTTAATATAATTTAAAAAATGTTTAATATAAAACATGTTTAGACATAAAACACTTTTAAGTGTGCTTAAGACTTCAGTTTTGGTTGCATTCAAAAAACTTATATTGACTTAAGATATTTTTTGCCAAGAATCCATTTTATGTCTTTCGTTGCTTTAGTCAAAAATGAGTTCAAGAGATGGAAACAGATTAGATATAGGTAGGGTTAATTTATTTATTAGAAACATGGGTTGATTGGTTCCAGAGAAAAACAATAACGGTTCTATGGGGGGTAACTTTCTGGGAAGCCAAATTAAGTTCGTACGTTCAGGATACCTATTTTCGTCAGCCATATCTCAAGAACCAGTGGAGATATTGAATACAAATAAATGTTGTTCTAAAGTGTTATTGTCAAACAAAATTTGTACAAGAACAATTAAAAAAAAATTGAAGTGGGTTGCACTAGGATTCGAACTTTGAACAAGTAGCTTACTGAGCTTACTAAAATGAAAACCTTCAAAAAATAACTGGAAAGCAACACCAAAAATAATGCCATGGGGTGAAAAGTTTCCAGCTTGACCAAGATTTTACCATCACTAACTAGATTGTAGTTTAACCTCGATCACTATGTTAGTTTACGTTTGAGAGCACACTTACCTAAACGCCTCTCTTGTTTTCGTAAAAATGGAAATGAACCCATCATATTCAACTCTTAAGCTGTGGGTTTCTGCATTTAAAATGTAGACGGCCCAACTGTAGAAATCTTATCGAAAAAATCGATAAAATAGTTTGGAAGACCGCAGATGGCAAGTATATGTGTGAACTGTGACTTGTCAGATGTCATCTGAACGTTTGCAAAATATTTTACACAACCATTTGGGCATAGATAAGCTGTTTGATCGATTAAGTGATTAAGTGATCGAATGTGCAAATTAGTATTTTGAGAGACTCGATTCATTTACGTTTAAAACTGGTAGACTGATATTGATAACTATTCAAAAACAAAAAACAAAAAACAACAAAAAGAGTTTTAACTCAAACTCAAGTACGAGTATCTTGAGTACTACAAAGAAAGATATTGACTTCAAACTTTTGTATAATTCACAAAATGTTGTTATTAATATTTTGCAAAACTTTTAGAAATATCGACAGAAGGGCACGAATGGGAAGTTAATAATAATAATTGTTCTTCTGTTCTACCCGTGGCAAGATGGTCAGTGCGGTTGACTATCATGCCAGAGGTCTTGAGTTCAATCCCTGCCTATGCCATCTAAAGTTTTTTTTTTACGGGTACTGCCTCTTGCGAGGAATTGACAACTCCTCCAAGAGTTATTCTTGTTATGAAAGGTGCATTCTCAAATCAGCCGTTCGGAATCAGCTTAAAACAGTAGGTCCCTTCCATCGCTGACAACAGTACTCGCACACAGGAATGTTTTTTTGTAAGTCACTAAGCCCTATTTCTCAACGGAATGTTGCGCCACCTAATTTATTTACTTCCGTTTTTTTCAATTTCAAAAAGTAATATCAAAATATCAAAACCTTGTGGACGAGTGTAGTTAATAAACTTTGTAAAAATAAACAGCGTAGCGAAAACATGAAATCAAAATAGTGTAGTGTACAACCAAGTGAAAAAAAAAATGTCTTTTTATTAAAATTTCTAAGCTGCTGACCTAACTGACTTAACTTCACATGAAATCCTAGAAATACCAAGGGTCGTGAAATTAAGCCAAGTGAAATGAGGCAAAATTTCAAGACTTGGTCTTATTTCACTCTTGTAAAGTGGATTAAAGCCAATTTCCAACAATTGGTGTTATTGCACCTAAGCAATGTGAAATAAAGCCATATTATTTTACCCCACCGTAAAATTAAGTTGGTATTATTTCTCGAAATAATTTTGCCTTACTTCTACTTATATGACAAACTGCTTAAAATTTGCCTTATTTCACTTTTGTAAAATCCAACAAGGCTAATTTTTAAAAGTTGGTCTTATTTCACTTGGCCTTGTTTCACGGCACCGAAATACCAACTGCAGACATTGTCAACATTAAGCTCTCTATATTTAATGAAAAGTTCACCTATAACACACATTAGTGAAAAGAATTCAAATCAAAAATTCGTTTTTAAGTGATTTTATGGTAAAAAAAAACGGAATCTGAGGGCCTTGTCGTACAAAATTCAATTAAATAAAACATGGTATCAATACTATTTTTCATAATATTATCATAGTTTTACGTTGTTTTGTGCTGTACTCATATAACAACTTCAACAATTTCAAATTTTACTTAACACAAAAAACAACAAACAACTTTGTTTGTTTAAATTTCTAAAAGATTGATTTCTTCACATTTTGTTTCATATCTTCTTCTTCTATATATATAAAAATGAATTGCTGTTCGTAAGTCTCACTACAACTCGTGAACGGCTGAACGGATTTATCTTATCTTAGTCTTGAAATGTTCGTGAAAGTCTAGGGAAGGTTTAAAAGGCGAGAAAAAATCGAATAATTTCCGGGAAAACCCTAAAAACAGCCATTTTCTATTTTCCATACAAACGTTTTCTAGAGTAAATTTTAAGTTTATTGCTATTCAATAAAGTTCATATTAAATTGTGAACACTCACTGTTGGCTAAGCAATTTAGGTGTGTTCCTAATACCAAATAGTCAATTTGCATTTTATTACCGCTGCATAAAGTTCAAATTCATTCATATCTAAAAAATAATCCAAAAATAAACAAAATTGAATCGCGAACGCGACAAAAAATGTAATAAACTATTAGTAGTACTGATTTCCAATTAATTTGGTCGGCTTCGCGAAACTTAATTTTAGCTAACTACAGTTGTAACTGTATCAGATTATTTTTTTAAGTTTGATAAATCTTAAGTTTTGTCACAAATTAAGTTTCTGAACACAACCATACCTAATATTTGACATTAGATTTGACAACCAACTAATATGTCAATCATTCTGTCATATTTTGTGATACTGACACTTCACTGTTAAGTTACTGTTAAGTGAAATTACCATTAAACATGCAAATCACCGAATCACCAATTTGTAACATCGCCAAAAATAGCGCAATGGCCAAGATCCTACAGGTATGCTAATTAATTGTTTGCGATGAATGTACAATGGCCCATTAGAGGTCACTGGAGGCGCTATACAGAACATTGAAAGATCTTTGTGAATTAACAACTAACATACGAGTATTTTTGCAACATGATGAAACTGCAAATGTGTTTGCGAAGCAGTTGTTAGATATTGGAAAGAATAAAGTTGTAATGGACACCTCGACCGGATTCATCACATTACCTACAGATTTCTTTCACATCACAGATTCAAAAGAGGAGCTTATTCAGCTCGTTTTCCCAGATATAGCGCAAAAGTTCAATAACCATAATTGGCTGGGTGAACGAGCAATATTGGCAGCGAAAAATAAAGATGTCGAGGATCTCAATGCGACCATTCAGAATTTTCTTCCAGGACAGTTGGTTTCCTTCAAAATTAGTCAACACCGTTATGAACCAGGATGACGTAGTCAACTATCCCACGGAGTTTTAAAATTCACTGGTATTGCCTGGATTACCACCTCACAATTTGCAGTTAAAAGTAGGATCAGTTGTCATCATGCTGCGTAACATTAATCAACCTCGACTATGCAATGGAACAAGACTGGCTGTGAAAAAGCTGATGAATAACGTCATTGAGGCAACAATCATAAAAGGAAAATACGAAGGAAAGGATGCCTTGATCCCGCGAATACCGATGATTCCAACGGATTTACCATTCGATTTTAAACGCTTACAAATTCCAGTACGTCTGAAGTTTGCGGAATCAACTTGGAGTTTTCCTGTTTCGCGTATGGACAATTATACATCACGTTCTCGCGCGTCGGAAAAACGTCTTCTTTGTTTATTTACGCACCACAAAACAAAAAATAAAATATAGTTTATGAAAAAGCTTTAAATTGATTAACAAACTGTATCATAACAGTGTGTGTCTGTTAATAAAAATTTAAACCTTATAAATAGCCAGTATTTCAGAAAAACTCTGTTTTTTAAGTAAGCAACATGATGTGTCGAAAATATTAATAAAACTTCATGCTTCATTAAAAAAATGCTTTTTTATTCAATACGTCTTGTTTGTTTTAAAATTAATTTATACAAAAGTTTAGGTCTTTTATTTATCGATTGAGACAGTACAAAGTCTGCCGGGTCAGCTAGTTTAAAAATATAAGTTTTAAAGCAATATTTTTGACTCAAAAATAAACAATTACAGCAAGTAAAGTTCTTTTCAATCAATAACTTGTTGTTACATATATTCAGTTCCCTGAACCGCAAATTAAGTTGTTACGTACCTCCTTATATTGACACATTTTCTAGCTCCCATAATTCATTGTAATTTTATACACAATACACCCCCTAAATGTGTTGTTTTTCCTTATTTTATTATTCAACCAATGATAATGATGATGATTTTCTTTTGCAGATTAATCATCATAGAAACTGTGAATGAATAATTTAATCCGCTATATAGATACTCGTACTATCATATTCCACAATGAACAAGTTTAATTTGATTTCCTACTACTCCTGCCCCAATCACTTTTGTAACTCCACTCCAAATTTCACAGCGATCAGATGTAGGCGTATATATATAAAAGAAGGGATGGTGGTATACTTACAACGGTACATATATCATAATGGCTGTTATTATCACCTCTCTATATTATTTGGTAGGCCACAAAATGATACAATCAATAACATAAAAGCTTACAGTATTTAAACCTTACCGACATCATTGCCTTGTCCAGCTAAATAATATAATACCATAAGGACGAAACCATCATCAGTATACCAGAAACATACATAGTACCTCTATATACGACGTGCCCCACCCACAAATCGTTAATAATGAAGTAAGTCAATTGACTTAATGGAGCTCTTCTTCTGGCTGACCAGGCCATTATTATTGACCAAACAATAAGAGACACAGACAATTTCATAATAGAAACTCATATTCCAAACCACTTATCAAGCCAGCTACCTACATACCTAGATATATATAGATATATGGATATTACACTCTTCCTATTACGGTAGGAGGTCAGTATTATGGTATATCTACCGTTTTCTTCAACGAGGAGCCACGATTTACCTGCGATGGCTTTGGAGTCCTGCTGACATGATTAAGAATAAAACGAATAACCTTTGTATACCTCTGTTGTACCTCCTACATTATTGTATGACCTGCTGTTCTAAAAAGGAACAAACGACCACGCTAAAATGGACACAACACACAATATGCTCGACCATATCCTGAACTTAAATTTACGGATTCCATTTATTCGTGGCGGTCGGTCGGTGGATGGCGATGTGGCATAGGAGGTAAGTGAATGTGTGAATATGGTGTTGTTTTGGGGGGGGGGGGGGGGGAGGTAGGTTGTCGAAGGATGTGCTGTGCGCTTCAATATAAGAATCATTTTTGTTCTGATATGGTGTCTTATGCGAGGAGAAAATTTACTGCTAACTGGCAAAGATAGTTTGGAAGGATGGGGTACCTCCTAACTCGTGGTCTTCTTCTATACTACGCCAGCACCTTAGACAACATAAGGTGGTTTCATATTGTCCCACTTAAGACTATCAATAAATTGACAGTTTATATCAATTTCCCAGAATACAGTGTTAATGTGTCGTCCTCGTCGTTGTCCTGGCCTTCGTCTTTGTGCTCATCCTCGTTTGTTCTACCAACATATATAAAGACTAGAAAGCACCTCCTGTGGTGGTGTAGAATCCTGATGGAAGGACATTATATCTGGGCAAACAGGTTGTTAGGGTGCTTCGATGTTGTTAACTTTTGTAAGTGTTCTTCATAAACAATTACCTACATACACAAAATACAAAACACACAAAACACAACATAATATAATAATACATATACCTTTTTCCTCTTTATCAGAGTTTTTGTTGAAAACAAAGTTATTATGGTTCTATATGGGTTAAATGTGGGACACGTCAATTTAAGCTTAACACAGGGATTTCATTATTGATTTGTTGTTGTTTTCTCCCATATACTCGTAGAGGTAAATTCTTTCCCAGAGAATTGTGCAAAATGTCAGGAAAAATGTCTTTTTCTAAACCTCATAAACCTCAATAGGTACGTGTACTGAGATCTATAGAAGTTTTTTTTTATTACTGGTAACTGAAATTGATGTGACTTTTAAACCATTTTGAAAACATTGATGGCTTAGGTTTACAAAATTTAGTTTGAATAAACCTGGCAGTGGATGATGCCAATTATTATTTATCTATTATATACTTATTTAACGTATATAACTTGAAAGACTGCGCTCTAGGCAAACATTTAGTTACAAGAGCTCAGGAAATGATCCAGACTCTCAATTAATAAACGCAATTATTTTTTTTCTGAATATCAACGAACTACAAAACCAAGTTGATTATATATTAATTGAAACACTATACTTTGCCTTAAATAAGTTAAGTTAGGTGGTGCCAAATTTCTTAGAGAACCATGGCTTAGCGATTCTCAACAATTCCTAACAGCTTGTGATGTCAAAAATAGAAATTTGGTATGATGAATCCGAAAGGCTAATTTGAGAAACACTTTTTCATTATAAGAATTAGTTTTAGAGGATTTCGTCAATAACTCACAACAGACAATTATCTATGTTAAAAGTGTAAAAAGTCAATCTTCCAAGGTTTTTGACTTTTCTAAAACACTGTTAAGGTATTGGTTGCTGAATGATACCTAAAGAAGATGCTGTGAAATAGTACCTAGAAAATTTTACAGGTCACTAAATCACTCAGCAAGGTTAGACCATAAGTTTGGAGTCGAAAAGAGTAGTGAAATTTCTTCCAAAAAAACTTTTAATAGTAGATTTCCTGAATAATCCAATAACAATAAAATTCCATATTCTATAAAGCTCACGCAGTAAGTACGCAGGGCCAAGTTTCTAAAAAAGATATGAAGAGAGTTGCGGACGTTCACAGGAAGAGAAGTCACGAAAAAAAGCCACTACGATGGAGGTATTAGAAATAACCCATTTCTACATCGTCAAAAAAATGTCGTAGTTTTTGAACAATTTCTTGTTAGACACAAGCTTCCGTTGAATCTAGAACGATAGTGACTACAATATTTGAGCACAATAAATTGAGAAGAAAGGATAAGACCATTACAGTTAGATGAAATGTGAATCAGCTACTGCCTCAATTGAACTATTAAAACTGACTGATTATGACCTTATAAGAAAATCTTAAAAACTTTAAGTTTAAAAAAGTTTGGTTTTGGGGTACCTCCATACTTAACAGTCTCTCTAAAAAACTTTGAAAACAAAAAGTCCTAAAAGTAAGGATAATAGATTGAACAGGAAGAAACTATTCCTAAGCGTGAATTTTTATTCAATTTTTCAAATTTATTTATTAGAGGTAAATGACAGGAAACAAGAAATCACCAGAACTCTTAAATGTCAAAGTAGGTTTTAGAAAGAACAAAATAACAACTTGTAATTTATTCAAGACAGTATACCCGTGGCCTGATGGTTAGTTCTTTGGAATGTCATGTCCGAGGTCGTGGTTTAAAATCCTGCCTGTTAGGAGTTGAGTAATCCTCCAAGAAAAATTGTTGTCATGGAAAGTGCTTTTCCAAATGAACCGTTCGGATTTGGCTTAAAACTGTGGGTCCCTCTTTCCCTGACAACATCACTCGCACACAGAAATCGCTGAGAGTTTTAAGTCACTAGGTCCTAGTTCTCAATGGACTGTTGCGCTACTTAATTTATTTTAATTTCTTCAAGAAGCTACAAAAACATCATACCAAAACTCTTGTTTATGCTAATAATATTCAGACCGTCCAGATATATGATTACGTATCAAGCTGATACTGTATAGACTTTCATGCTTGAAGTATTAAAACATCAGAAATGGAGAAGATTTTCATCACCTTCCAAACGAACCAACGAATCTTATAAGACGTTGATCATCCAGGATCTTTTGGTGCAAATCTTTTCTGTTGTTTTGAATTTTATTTGCTTTAGGAGATATTAGAATTTAAGAGTATTAGAGTTTATTTTAAAATTTGGATAAAAATAATCAATGTAAGTTCAATTATACTCGTAGTATAAGTTGGAATCTGATTTGAACATTTGAACACCGTCATAATGTCTTTTGTCTCACGCTTTCTTACCATTATTTTAACTAATTTTGCATTATTAAAATAACCAGTTATATTCTTCCCCTTAAACTATTTATCTATTACTTAACTAGTGCTTCCAGGAAAGCTCATAAGTATATACTCGATGCTTTCTTCGGTTCTACTGTTAAGTATTGATACTTGTTTTCTTGCAGTACTCTATGAATGTGGAATTCTTTTCTAAACTTTATTTCCCTTTCATTGCAATATCAGGAATCTTAAACCTAGCACATTGAAACCTAACATCAAACATTCTCTTAATTAGATGATCACACTTACCATAAAAAGGTTACTTAAACCCCTTCAGGGCGTGCTCATTACAAAAATAAATGTTTCTCTTAAGATTTTTAAAATCCTTACGTGTAGAAATAGATTATGCCAATCATTAAAAAATATTTTAAAATTTATTCATAAATTAAAGGAAATTATTATTTAAACAAAAACGTTACTCGATTTCCATTATCTCAAAATAAATTATGCAAAAAAAAAATAACCTTAAATTGACTCTGTCTGTAGGCTTCTATAGCTTCCATAATCTGTCATAATCGTTCTTCTCACATTATAATAATTCATAATTTGCTAATTTTCTTCCATTTGAATATTCCGTTTTATGCAAACCAAAAAAGAAAACAAAAAATGAAATAATTCAAAAGAAAAGAAAAAATAAATAATTTCCCATTGAAATAATAATCCATTAACCTTGGAAGCTACGGTATGTATCTTAAGCTTAAGGTTGATTGTAGGTATATTTTCTGAAAATACTCCAGTGGTGTTGTTTGGTCTGCACAAAACAGAGAGAGAAGAAATCCACAAACACACACACACGCACATACAAAAATGAAGAAAAATACCAATCTCAAGACTCATCTATCATCCTTATACAAGATAATTTCTTCTGCGTCACTGAATTATACTGCTCGAAGTGAATTTATATAAATTCAACAACAACAACAACAATAACACGAGTTGAAGAAGAACTTGTGTGTGGTAATATGGCGATGGATGGCGGAGCGGCAGCGGTAAGAAAGATTGAAGATATTTTTTCTTCAACTTCTTCTTTTTCCTCATTCTTTGTTTTGTATTTTCTTTTCGATAGATAGAATATTTTCCTTAACTATACCCAAAGCAACAAGGATAAAATACATCCACAAATAAAGACAGACAAATAAAAGGAATATCTATGTATGAAGGCAAGGTATGTGAGCCGTTGCTATAGAATGTAGGTAAAGTAGTATCCTAACCACCTATATACATACCTACAGTGAAGCTGCTCCTGAAAGATGTTTATCTGTGAAAATTTGCCCTTAAAACCTCCATCAGCAAAACGTCGCACCCACGACATTTTATTTACCTCAAGCAATGCAAAAGGAAGAAGAAAAAATCCTCCTCAAGGATTCATCATCACTGATATACATAGTACATCAGAGTAGAGAAGAAAGGAACCTACTGTTGGAAAAAAGGACAAAAAGAAAACGAAGAAAATTTAATTTTTCCGCCTTGTCAATGTCACTCGGTGTCGGTTGGTCGTTGTCATACCAACTTTTCTTGAATCCCTGTTATCCTTTACATCTCTCTTTATCTATCTCTCTCTCTCCCTCTGTATCTCTATATCGTCCATCATATGGTGCGTGATGGGTAGATAGGTAGGAATGTTCGGTACGTTGACACATATTTCTGAGCTGCCTGCGTCAAATTATGACATCATCCTTCGAAATATAAAAAAGGATCTGTGAAGTTTTTTTTTTTTTTTTAATTTTGTGTGAAAAATTAAGAATTCACAAAAAATGCACAAGAAACCGTTGAAACTGAAAAACCTCACTACTATCGTTGTCATCGTTGTCGAATCGGTATATAGTATCTTGACGGTTGAGGAAGAGCTGAAAGTATCATCAGCGATGAAACGACGACAACAACGACGACGATGGCTATGAAACCTTCCTTCTTTCAGACAGTCTTGGCATGGGGCCATTGCTATTGCCATTGCCATCGCAACCTCTTACACTTCTAGAGAGATACCTATCATAGCAAAGAAACCATTTTTATGGACTCCATCATTCGAAGAAGCACAGTAAAGTCATGTAAAAGAGCAAGAGCCAGAGCCAGAGCCAAAGCCGGAGCAAGAGCAAATTGCGTTCCAATGGAGTGATGCAGAAGCTAGCTGATATGCGACTGGAAAATTATTATATGTTCCGCTATCGTTTGGAATTTTAGATTTTATTCCGGAAACCTTACCATATACCAAAATAGGTATACCCAAACCATTAAATCCCATTCCTTGGATAAGAGTCTAACCTTTTCTTCTATAGGATCTGTTAAAAAGGCATGAAGCACATGGTTGGGTATGGAATAGATACCTCTGGTAGAGTTACATATACGACGGGTATTCCTTTTTTTCGTTCATAGACCACTTTCGTAAAGGGGTTGAGGATTGAGAATCATTTGCTTTACTCCCTTGGGCAGAAATTATGGAAATATAGTAAGCCAAAATAGACAGAGACGCAAAGCGAGAGAGGAAAGGAGGAAAGCGGCGAGCATTTGTGGAATTTTTATGCAATTCCCTGTGTGTCTGCATTTTTAAACTCCTTGCGAAGGATATTTTGGATTTTTTTTATTTCGTCCTGTTAGCTTCTTTCCTTTCTCGTTAGTTAAAAAATATTATGAGATCGTTTTTTGAGAATTGTATACTATACTCGTACAGCTCAAAAATCCGTTTTTACATCTGCCTTGCATATGGGTGGATAATTACAGTCATCCTTGAAACATGTTGGGTGGGTGAATGGTTAAGAAGGATAGACATCTCGTCTCTCTTTATAAGATGTGTGCTGGTTCATAATTCTCAACAATGAAATTTGGGTTTTCTTGGAAAAGAACGCGGTTTTGTTGCAACTAGACTCGTATAGTATGAAGCCAGAACGAGAATTTTAGCTTTGAATCTTCTCTTCGAAAAAGGGATAACATAAAAGATGTGTCTAGACACAACTTTAATGTTACATTTTCTATTTACTGTGATATGGATTAATATATATTTGAAGGACCTTTTATGAGTGTGGTTTTTTGGATGATGATGCAATGTTATACAAATCTTTTTGAAGGAAACTAATTTAGAGGAATAATAATAATAATAAAAGTAGTTTTATTGTAGCTTTTGAGTGAAGATAAATTGTTTCACTTTGAAAAAAAACTATAAATTTTGAAGTTTTATGAATAATTTATATAAATGTTGGAACATTTTCGTTTTCTTCCTTATTTTGATTTCAGTCAGCAGAACTTTGATATTTTTATAGTAAAATATGGCCATTTCACTTAAGATTTTTGAAAAATTAAAACAATAACTGATAAGTAAAAGTTTTTTAAAAAAAAAAGTTTATATCCTAATTGAGTAAATGAAAGTTCTCTTGGACTAAACAATTTGAGCGATAAGTCTTAAGATAATTTTAAAGTGTTCAGAAAAAAATCATATTTACTAAAAAGGAGCATATTACAACTGTTTGAAAGAAGTTACAACAAAAAGCTGGGTGCCGTAAAGTAAGGCCAACTTTCAAGGCTTGGCCTTCATCATTAAGTTTTATTATACTTAAGAAAGGTGGAGATGTTTAAATATTAGACATGTGCATTCAACAGTACACAAGAGTCCACAGTTTGTTTCTCAAAAAACCACCTCTGTCTACTAACTCCTACTCTCACCCCTTCGAGGTGAACATCGAGCCTAGTTCCTTAACTGGGTATTGGAACCCATCCCTTTATACAGTCGACAGCGAAGGTATTCCCGCTATGGAATCAACGGTGGCATTTACAGTTTCAGTTAGGTTGAACTACTTAGAGATCACCGTATAGGGCTACTACGACATATTCAGAGCTCAGGCCATTAAGAAGCGATTATGCTTGCTCTCGCCCATGTAGTTTCAATCAAGAAACTGATCCTTCAGATTAAAGGTCGTGTGTCAGGGTGACTTTCTAACCCCGAATACGAACGGATTTACAGTTGATAACCCACACAAACGATTTCAGGACAACGAACTTACCCTAAGAAAGCACGCGGAGTCCCTTAAGAGAATTAGCGGAGGCCCTAGGCTGGTATAAAGCAGACATCACCACCATCCAGGAAATGCGATGGAATTGACCGGGCAAAAAATGGATGAAAAACTGCGATATTTACTATGGTGATTGCTACTGAGAGAACCAACAACGTTTATTTGGATGCAGCTTTGTCATTTAAGCCAGATTAAAGCAACAAGTCCTGAGCTAAAGGTGCGTGTCAACGAGAGTTTCATTACCATCCGCATCAAGGCTAAATTCGGTAACATTAGCTTAATATGCACGCACGCTACTACAGAAGAGAAGGATGACAATACCAAGTATATTTTCTTCGAGCTCTTCTATAAAGCATAATGAGCAGTGTCCTCGCTACGATATTCCTATCGTCCTGGGTGATTTTAATGCCAAGCTAGGAGAGGAAGACATCTTTGGTGGAATAATCGGGAAAACAGCCTGCACGTCAACACTTCCAAAACGGATTCAGGCTCATCGATTTTGCTGCGCGGCGGAACATCATGGTAGCCAGTGCTCGTTTTTTACACCTCAACATCCACAAAGGAACTTGGAGTTCCTTTCCTTTACATCAATCTGCAATCAATCAGATTTACCATATTGCAATCGAAGCTATAGACACGCTTCCAGTATCATGGATAACCGAGTCTTCCGAGAAGCTTACAGCGACTCGGATTATTACCTCGTTGTATCCAAGGCAGCAATTCGGGTTTCCAGACCCAAAGCAAAACGGCTACAATCACAAGAGATCCCCAAATTCTTCTCCGACCAAGTCACTAGGAGCCTCTTTCGAAGTTCTCTGTTGTCAACATAAAGTATCGAGAATCAGTATAGCAACATTGGAAAGATGCATTCAGAGAAGCCTTCTCGGACCTGCTGGGTTTCAAACAGCCACCAACGAGAAACCCCTGGTTTGATGAAAAATGTTGGCAGGTAAATGCAGCTAAGCAACAGGCTCACAAAGCGGCACTGCGTAGAAGGACGAGAGCTGTTCACGGGCTCTATGAGCAGAAGAGGCTAGAGAAACACCGACCGAAAGCATGATAAGCGTGCGGTCGAAGATGTTGAGAGGTCCAAAAGCAGAAATGAAGTTCGAAAGTTTTATGAGTAGGTGAAACGAAACTCACCTCGAACCGCAGCAATGCTGAGGCTATGAAAGGAGCACTTCTGCTGACATTATAACTGCAACAACGAATCGAATTTCGGCTGTCAGTCAGGATAATCTATTCAATAGAGACGACGAAAGCCAACAATCCCGTTTTCCCGACTTAGACGAAGTAAAGATTGTCATATCTAAACTGAAGTCTAATAAAGCCGCTGCGCTGGATCAAATGACTTGAATGCTTTTGATAGCAGCTGAAGGAGATAATTTGGTTTGGTGCATGAACCAACTTATCTGCAAAATATGGTCCGAAGAAAGCATGAACGATGAATGGAACCTCAGTACTGTTTGCCCAATTCTGAAAAAAAGAGACCCTCTAAATTGCGCCAACTATAGACGCATCGGTCCACTTAAAATCGCTTACAAAATCTTCTCTGCCGTATTATGTGAACGTCTAAATCCCATCGTCAACAACCTGATAGGTCCTTATCAGTATGGTTTTAGACCAGGAAAGTCCACAGTCAAATAAATATTCACATTACGGCAGATAATGGAAAAAACCCAAGAACATCAAATCGACAACCACTATATTTTCATCGATTTTAAGGCAGCATGTGACAGCATCTATGGAGGGTTCTTCAATAACAGTTGTATTTTTAATAGGAAGTAATTTTTAAATCTGTTATCTTTTGACATGTTGCAAGTCAAAACTACTTCATCATTACCAAAAGTTAAACAATACAAGATTCAACAACATAGTGAAATGGTTGGGTTCTAAAGTACTATCACTGTGATTTTACCCTTAAACTTTAGTTAAATTTTCGATTTTGTAATCTTTTTATCCCAAGTCCTTAATTTGAAATAACTTAATTAGTATATGAATTGGTGTAAGTAATAAGCTTTTTTTGTATTTTCCCTCTCTTTATAATTAAAAGCAAGGTCAATTATTCAAAACCACTATGTTTTCACTTTATTTTACTATTTATATAATTATAACTCCTATTTGGTAATTTTGATTAATAGTTCCAAGGTATTTTTATTTTATATGTGTACCTAACTAAAAATACCTTTTTTTGAAATTATTAATTTCCATTTAGTATGAGATTTATATATAGCTAGTAAATATTGTTTCCCTTGCTAATTTAAAAAAAAAAATGAAAAAACAAACATAAAACATATACATAGCTACATAATTGTTCTTTTACAAATATAATTGGGTCCAAAATGTCAATTAAACATTTCTCACGGCCAAATAACTGTAATTAACCTGACAATTACATAATTAAATTTTTGCCAAATTGCAAACCACATTAAACTAAATTCACCCAATTTCTTTTTTTTTCACTCACACACCACCCAAAACCCCCTTTTCTAAAGTCTCAAACCAATCAATTCTATACTAGAGAGTGGTAGAAACGTAAGGTTTAAGGTATATGTCCTCATGTACACACGTTTCTATAAATTATATCGTCCTGCGGCCTTTATACTAAGCCCTAATACATCACCAATATAATAATGGTTTATACCCTCAACTATTTTACCCACCCTACCACCCTTCTGTCAGTCAGCCTTCAAAAACCCACTATGCAATCAATACTCCACTCGCACACAAAACTGGACCGCCATTTAATACACACACATATATATCAAAGAGAAGGTATACACGAAAAAAAAGGACCAAAAACAAAAACATCAGGGGAAAGGTATAAACGCGGCGGCGGCCGGCTCGTCGGCGGTGTGTCCTGCGATGGAGAGCAAGCCAAAATGGTACAACTAACTTCTACTCTCGACTCGAATTTACTATTAAATTACCGCCATTGTTTTCGAACGTCAATTGTACCTAATACAAAACATGTCATTATCGTGCCGCAGAAATAATCCGGAAAATTTAATGCCCGCACGCGTTGGTTGGTCGGTCGGGCGGTTCGGTTGGGTTGGTTGGCTGGTTAGTTGCGTTCGGTTAGTTTTGTTTGGCATACCTCTACGTCCTTTTTGTGTTGCATTGTGGTTATGGTGTTTTACACTCTGGATTAATTAATTAGGCATAGATTTATAATTAAAATATTCTAATTTAACTTTATCTATGTATTTTGCATGTTAGAATCCTTATGAAAACATGACCTTTACAACAAAAACATCAACAAAAATGTAATCGAATTTAAGAGGTGGTTAAATTTTAAGGACTGATGTTGAATGTGAACCACACCTTAACTTCAGGGTTTATTTGGCATTTTATTTCATATTTCTCAACTTTAGACAAATTCAATTTAAACCATGGAAAGTTTCAAAAGCGAGCAACGAAAATGGGCGTTCAAATCGATATGCATGAATTTCGTGATTAGTATATAATCGTAAAAGTGTGCGTACAATCGGAAAAATCGTGGAAACATTTATGAAAACCTCTTCTGCGGTTAGCGATAGTGTGGCTGAAGAGCCGGTAACCTCAACTCATCGTCGTGCAGAACAATTGCACCTCTCATGCTCGTTGTTGATAAACATTATGCATAAAGCCTTACAACGTGCAATTGACGCAATAAATAAAGCCGATAAACCAATGCACCCACAAATAGTGACTGTTTGGTGCGGTTTATGGGCAGGCATCATCATCGGACCTGTCAGGCAGTTACTGTGAATGATGATAACGAACAATTCAAGAGCTAAAGGATGAGCTAATTCGGCACAATAATGGCATAGAACCTCAATTATGCCTTAATGTCTTCGAAAATTTGGACCATTGGATGGAGTTGTGCCCGCGAGGTCGGGGTGACCATTGAACCGAAATTTAGTTCGATGCATAATTGAACCATACCAATATTATCATAATAAAAAGAAATGGCCATCATTCTTTAAATAATTTGTGTTTTATTCAAAATCAATATCGGCCCTTAAAATTTAACCACCCTTTTTCTTAAGGAGTTAAATCTAAAAACCTAATGATCCTTTAGTTAGACATGACTACTAATTTTTTTTAAATTTTTTTTTTAATTTTAACTTTCTTGTACTTAAAGTAAGAATGTGAGTCTAATCAATTGGCTTGTAGTGTATTAATGACGTGGGCATATGTATGTATATAGCAGGTTATACGTGCCCTTTAGTCAGTCAGAAAAAGATTGCTGTGGGCTAAAGAGAGCAATTAGTTTCATTCAAATAGAAAAATAATCAACCCCATAGGTCTGGCGGTCGAGACACGAGAATCCTGCATGATCTATATAATATCGAACATATTATTTTCATGTACTACTCTCAGGATATAAGCCCAATAGTTTATTTGTTGCAAACAATTTACTCTTTGCACCCTATTTTGATTAGGGTAAATTGATTATGTTTTATTTTTTGTTTTTTTTTTTTTCTCAATTTATAAGATATCAGTTACAAATGGGGTTCGGTTAGGGGAATGTAATAGTTTCTATACAATAAGCTTAAAATAGAAATATATTTTAATGATTAATTTAATCTTTTACTTAGGTCTATTGATTGTTGTAACTAAATTGAAAACTTGTTACTTATTATGTATCTAGGGCTTGATGAAATTAAAAGTGGTTTTATTATCCGCCCACTGCTACGCCTACTTTTTTCTACCACTCAGTTTTTGTTTGTTTTCCACTTTAACAAAACCTCTTTAAATTTGACTCCCAAAATAGGCTATAAGCACTAAGCAGTCTAGAGAAAAATCATGCGCCCACTTCCACGCCCATTTTTTTCTTATTTTTTGTATTATTAGTTAAAAAAGCCCGATTTAAAAAAGAAACAAGTCAAAAGGATCTCTAAAAAAGCGTTCGAAACCAAAATTTTGGGCCATTATTTGTATCGGGTGATTTTTTAAGAGCTTGAGAACTTTAAAAAAAAAAAAAACGCATACAATTTGCAAAATCTCATCGATTCTTTATTTGAAACGTTAGATTGGTCCATGACATTTACTTTTTGAAGATAATTTCATTTAAATGTTGACCACGGCTGCGTCTTAGGTGGTCCATTCGGAAAGTCCAATTTTGGGTAACTTTTTCGAGCATTTCGGCCGGAATAGCCCGAATTTCTTCGGAAATGTTGTCTTCCAAAGCTGGAATAGTTGCTGGCTTATTTGTGTAGACTTTAGACTTGACGTAGCCACACAGAAAATAGTCTAAAGGCGTCAAATCGCATGATCTTGGTGGCCAACTTACCGGTCCATTCCTTGAGATGAATTGTTCTCCGAAGTTTTCCCTCAAAATGGCCATAGAATCGCGAGCTGTGTGGCATGTAGCGCCATCTTGTTGAAACCACATGTCAACCAAGTTCAGTTCTTCCATTTTTGGCAACAAAAAGTTTGTTAGCATTGAACGATAGCGATCGCCATTCACCGTAACGTTGCGTCCAACAGCATCTTTGAAAAAATACGGTCCAATGATTCCACCAGCGTACAAACCACACCAAACAGTGCATTTTTCGGGATGCATGGGCAGTTCTTGAACGGCTTCTGGTTGTTCTTCACTCCAAATGCGCCAATTTTGCTTATTTACGTAGCCATTCAACCAGAAATGAGCTTCATCGCTAAACAAAATTTGTCGATAAAAAAGCGCGAAACACATTTCGAACCGAACACTGATTTTGGTAATAAAATTCAATGATTTGCAAGCGTTGCTCGTTAGTAAGTCTATTCATGATGAAATGTCAAAGCATACTGAGCATCTTTCTCTTTGACACCATGTCTGAAATCCCGCGTGATCTGTCAAATACTAATGCATGAAAATCCTAACATCAAAAAAATCACCCATTATAAGGTACGTCATATTAGACTTAAATTTTGGAGCAATATTTGTATAGGATACGTCGTTTTAGAGCTAAAATAAATTTCAGTTATCTGTTCTGTACAAAATCACATGATTTTTGTATGTATATTATTCGCCCTAAAACTTTTCCATTCATCACCCTTGCGTTATCTTTATTTTCTCCTCATGTTTTGCAATAGTCTCTAGCACGCATATTTTTAGTGATGGACAGGCCATGTGCAAAAAAGGGGGAAAAAGCAGAGCAGATCAAAAGAGAGTTGATTGCGAGTCTAGTCTAGTAACACATAATAAAATATCGACTATAGAGATATGTATAGTAATTGAATAACAAGAAGATAACCGAACAGGACACACAGGACACGAAGAACACGACTCGAATAAAAGTAGGAAAAAGCAAATTAAAACACGAAAACTACAAAACACGATTTTATATAGAAAAACTTAATAGAGCATAGTTCTGGTTGTTGTAGTAATATCCAAAACCAAGACCATAATATAATCCCCCTAAAACCAATAAACAGAAACACAGAAAATTATTTTAACAAAAACCATTCTGGCAAACCAAAATAAGGAAAAGAAAATGAAAATGAAAGCGCAAAGAACTCTATACTTGTCGAGTGTAAATCCTTTTTCGAAAAATTATAAATATGTATTTATATCGATATACAACTTTATCGAGATATTTTCTAGAGAAGGTATATACTCGTACATAGAGCCCGATAGCATGATTATAGTTCTGGTTCTGCTTAGAACAGTTGTACAATATACGAGATATTGATTGACCCGATTGCAGTTACAACAATATGAACCATAAAAGAGATGGAGCGGAATGATGAATTTTTTGGCGCCTTAGTTTATTTTGGGGGCCTTCAAAGGAATTTCATATAATGAATATGGTTTAAGATAAGATTTTACCAAAAGCTTAAAATTTTCAATCTTTGGAATTTTAAGCGTTAAAATATTCACTCTCCATTAAAATTAATGTCGTAATTTCAAATAGAAAATTATGAATATGTGAAATCTTAGGAATTTCCCTCCTTTAACGCCAATTTCAAATTTAAGGGCGAAAGTAATTTATGGGTCTAAATTAATATGTATAACCATCCGACAACACTTGAAAAGGGAAATTTTCAACATTTAACTAAAGTTGTATGAACTTATCTTTTAATGCCGATTTTAAATTTAATGACAAGATAATAATTAAGGTCTTCATTAGATTATGCTTCGGAAAATATTTTAAAAGGGAAATTGTGAATGCTTAAAAAAGTATATGAATTTTCCTTTCTGCCACAGATTTAAAATTTAATTATGTAAGAGTAACGAAGGTTTTAGTTAATGAATCTTTCTACACACATTTTTTAATATTTTGAATATTTAAATGAAATGTTATTAATTTCCCTTTTTGAGCTCCTTATAATTACAATTAAAATGCCCTTCTGATAACATTTTGAAAGGAAATTTCGAAATCTTTTAATGAGGTTTTATGGTTTTTTTTTTGTTACTGGTTGTTTTGAATTTAAAAGTGAAAAACACAGGACTTTTAGGTCTTCCTACCCTTTGTACAACCATTTTTTATGATTTTTAATATCTACATTTGTATGGTATGGTCAGACAATAACTTACTTCTGAATTAATTTATCCTTCGGATAAAATTTAAAAAGGGATATTTTGAGTACTTGAAGTTTTAGGAATTTTCATTTTTAATACATTAGAACAACATTTTAAAAGGGTAATTTCGATTATTAATACGAAGTTTCATAAATTTCCCTTTTTATTATGTCGATCTTAAATTGATTTACGAAAATATAACTTGAGTATAGATAAGTGTCTAAAACATAGTTAAAGGGAAATGCGGGCTTAAAATCAATTCTTTCTGATCTTTCTTTTCTTTCATTTTAAAAGGGGATATTTTGAAAATATGGTTGAACAATTGAAAATTTTGATTTTCATGTCAATTTTTAATTCAAACACAACAAAATAACTTTGTTAATAAATTCTTTTAATGCGAAATTTTAAATATTTAAATGAACTTTAATGAATTTGAATGAATTTTTTAGTGCCGACTTTAAATTTAATGGGGACGAAAAATTTAATTTAAAATCAAAATATAGTTCTAAAAACAATTTAAAAGGCAAATTTTGAATATTTAAATGAAGTCTAAAGAATTTCAAATTTAAATGTCGGTTTTAAATTTAATTGCGAAAGAATAACTTTGTTTTAAATTTGTATACTACTTAGTAGCAAAACGTAACTTAAATTTTGTAATGTATCCTTTTAACACCATTTTAAATGGGGAATTTTTAATATTTACATGCATAAAGTTTCCTTTTTGTTTTTGAAAGGAAAATTTAGGGCATGATAAAACTTACCTTAATGCCACCATTTTAAATGGAAAGTTTTTAATGTTTTTACGAAAAATACGAGGGTGTAGCTAAAGTCGTCGTTAATGCAATTTTAAATTAAATGACGAAAGTATTACCTGGGGTTTAATTGGTGTATCATTTTGACAACATTTTTAAATGTAAATTTTAAATATTTAAATATACTCGTAGTTTTTGAACGTCCCTTTTTTAATTGCGGTTTTAAATTCAATGGCGTTAGAAAACTCTATACATATTTTCTATTCTTGTAAACTACATATTTGTATTGAAAAAAAAATCTTGAATCCATTTACTGGATTATTGTTTATCAACTTCAGAGCCCCCTTAAGAAGCGGCCCTAATTTAATAACTTATAATCAATGTTTAAAATGCGCTCATGGATTGAAGAGAAATCAAGAAAAGGACTTTTACATGGTTATTAATTAATTTTATTGCAAAAATAACCGAAGGGGTGCAAGAAAAAAAAAGATCAGACCATGTTCATATATTCCTAGAAACATATTACACGTTAAGGACCAACCGTCAAATATGTATGCATGTTCTTTCTACTATACATACCAGCTAAAAATGGACATAGTTTTACTTTATGGAAAGCTTTCAAATGATAAAAATATTTTATTAAAGTAAATAAATATGTAGTCTTCATTTTTATGTGATTCTGATTAGAAAAAGACATAGGGTGGACGAGTGGTGTGATGATGGTGGAAACGTGGGTTTGAGGGATTTAGAGATGTCAGATGTGGAATGCAGCATAGACAATTTCCGATAGTCGTCCTTTATTATTCTCACACCAGTAATGAATGTACCTACATATATATGTAGCTTTATAGGCTGATGGGTTGATGGGCTTTGGTAAGGTCTATGGCCTGGTATAAGTTATGGAATGGGTAGTTCATTCTGTGGCATGTGTGTTGGAATTTCATATTTGCCAACAGCGGCATATCGATCGCAAATTGCAAATGGTGTTGTTTTGAGGTTGAGTCTATACTTTATATGTATGTATGTACAATCGAGTATGTATTGTAGATAAATATACATGTACATATGTACAAGGATAAAGAAGGACGAAGACTATAGTGGTGGTGGAGGTGAAGTTGCTTCCTTGATGATGATTATGATGATGTTGTAGGTTTATTTATACAAAATTTATTCCATTTCTAGTCTTGTATACATATGTGGAGGGTGATATGATTAATTCTACATCTATATTAAATTCTAGTTGTATATCAGACACAAAATACAGCTGTGGCCAAAATAATAGAAACACAAATTAGTACTTATAAAAAACTCTGTCATTTGATTTGAATGGTACTTATTTTATTTTTTTTTTTTTTAATTTGTAATATTTAAAGAACAACAAAGTTTCTCAAGAACTTGGAGTCCATTTGAAAACTGAATCCGCTTCCGGGTATGTCGGTATTTGGTTTCTCGGAGACCTTGCGTTAAGGTTAGATTCCTTCACTATTAGACGAACCGTTTTAGAGCATGACGTGTTAACTTTGCTTGAGTTAATAAAGAGGTACCCTCAAAAGAAGTAAGTGCTCCTATTATTTTGGCCATAGCTGTATATATGCAATATAAAGCAAACAATGCATACATAAAATCAAACATACATGTACCTCTATATTCTATACCAACACGGTCAGTAGGTACCTATAGGTAGTTGATACGGTAGGCACATTGACCAAGGCGGAGCTGCGAGGCGGCGCGGCGTGGAAGAAGCAGCAATATAAACCATGTGCGAGAAAATAGAGATTGTTTGTAGCTGATTGCGGTGCTGAGAGTCAATGACTTGAATGGTTGGATTCGTGTTCAATGGAACATGAACCAAAATGACCATAAAAATGAGGGACCGATATCAATGCTTTTGCTCGATTCGACTCGACTGACCGATAGTGATGAGAATGACCAATTGACCCACCCACAAACTCAACAAATAGACAAAAGGGGGACGCGACGGGTATGGGTGAAATATCCTATGTTCAAATGTTCATGTCATTTAAGGGTGTCGGAATGCGCTTGACGAAGCCATATCGAATTATTATAAAGCTGTTTTATAGGTATATACATATATTATATGTTAGTTGTTTTTGTGGGTGCGAATATATTGATCTTAAATACCAAACATGACATTGGTTAAAGGTATTCGTTGCATATCATATTAATTCCAAATAAAAATAAGGTCCAAGAACAAGAACGGTTGGGTTAAAGTTGAAGGGCACGGCGACGTATATGACGGATGGCAAAAATACTTTAAGATTTTGGATGACATTTATTTTTTAGTATCTTTTTGTTCGTTTATTGATTCTGCTGAAGCCGAAAATTCTATTGAAATACTTTAGTCTGTGTAGAAAAAGGGACAAGACTAACGAAAAGTACCTATTGAAGACTTGACTTATAGTGAAAAACACTATTCTAGATATTTGGTGAGATATTGAAAATCTTTGGATGATTTTAAATATTCAAAGAATTGGACTTGCAGCAATGATAAATAGATCATCATTATATTAACAGATTAACAGATTTAAAAATAATTGGCATAATTAGTACATACACTAAACACCTCATTATTAAACAGTGAACAAAAGTTTCACAAAATTAACGAGCAATCATTTAAAAGTTTTATCATTTAAAAAATGGAACGATGTTCATGTTTATTTTTTATACTACAGCCAAAAGAGTGACATTTTTGAATTGACAGTTCCCAAAATTAATGAACATTTAGATGATTAACAAACACCTTCCTGACTAGAAAAAGCTCAACAAACTTGTATTTCACTGATGGCTTTCTCAAATTACATCAAAATGATTCTTATTTTCCTCGAAAAATTATCTTTATTAATGACGGTCATTCTTACTATGAATTTTATGTGGCTTTTTATGATCAGAAACAGAAAAAATCCATGTAAATGACGTAGTTATACTTTCAACAAGAAGGCACTACAGAGCACACAATTAACGAAACAATAGCAATTTTGAAAAAAAAAGTTTCTTGAAGAAGTTATAACTCGAAGAGGTGATCGCAATTGGCTACAGAGATCTTGTGGCGTTAAGACCTTTACTTTAGATTTCAGTCTTTAAAATCAATTAAAAGAAAAGTCCAATACTAAGGCTCCAAATCGATTCTTGAATGTGCGAATTGGTCATGGCGAATTTGATAAAAAGGAAATGTTGTTACAACCCTAGAAGTGGCCGCCATTTGGCTGATAACATTTTTTATTGTTAATATTATAACTACCTCCTAAGATGTAAATACTCACTGATTTCTTCTAATAAATATTTGCTCTTAATAAACTTAAAAACAAGTTCGGTATCATGAATAGCGGCAAGTTTCGGCTCTTCGAAGTCTAAGCAATTTTTTTAATGGTTTAGTAATTTTCAACAAATTTGATAGAGAATTTTTTTATAGATTTGATTTATGATTTCAAAAATCAACTATTGTATTTTAAAACTGTTTTTAAAAGTTCTTTTTATTGATATTTTATTCCGCCTCCCGTAGACACAATACCGATAGATACTAGAAGCTCTCTACTCTATCTAATGGTTTTGTACAAAGATTATAAAAGAGGATGACCGAGATGTTCTGAAGCTGGACATCTTAGTTTTTCACTTATTTTTGCTCCTCTTACAAGCTTTGCTGTCATTTTTGATGAACATTTATTATCCTATGAGAGAGCAGGTAAACATCGTCCTTAAACGACGCACATTTGAATTTATCAATTTAAAATAAAATCTGTTCATTCGCTCTTCGAAATCATAATTATAATGTAACACCTAACTTCATTATGATTTTTTTTGCAGGTTAAATTTTCTTCTCAAGTAAAACTTCTCAACCACAAAAACCATCGTATTCTCAAACCGTATTATGAAGGAATGTTTCAAAATTACACACTCGCAAATCCTCTTCACAAAAAAGAAAAAAACTTCACAAGTTCTACGTGTTGAAATTAATTTTAATTATAACTTATGTATATACTCTCTCCTCCAATGAAAGTTCCATCAAAAATAAGACAAGAAATAACATAAAAAACATAACAAACGAAAAAATAAACTTTCAAATCTTCTTGAATTGCTTTAGCCATTTCATCCTTAATGCTGTGTGAGCTGAACTCCCTCCCCCCCGCCATCATCTCGTAACCAAGTAATTTAAATAATAAAACTCTCTCTAAAGTAAAATCAATAACAAAAAAAAAAATCTGAAATTCAAATGAATCTTAAACCTATAACTTTTCTTCTTCTTTATTTTTTCTTTTTTTTCTTTCTTTTTGTTGTAATGTTACAGATACCACAAGAATTTTCTTTTTGCTTCAAGTATTTCACATCACCCAATCTCGCCCATCTTCTCCTTCTCCTCTTACCACCAAAACAGTCACTTTTTATTTTATTCGTATATCTTATCTATCTTTAGCAACACTTAGTTGAGCACACAATAATATTCCCACTCAAGAGACCGAAGAAAAAAAAAGAATAAATGGTTCGAGCAACAGTTAAACTTAACAACCCCCAACCGCCCATTTCTTAAACTTTATAAGGGAAACCCTCAGACCTCACTTCTATACTACCTACCTTCTTCACCTATCTGCTTTCGCATTATTTTTCTTTTATTTTATAGATGTAAAAGCATTTTTGAATTTTGATACTCTGCTCTGAGATCAAATTACTTAGAATATTCACGATGGATGATGGTTAGCAGGAGGTGGGGTGGTGGTAGGGGTGTATGTGTGTTAGAGGGCGAATCTCATCGCGTATTTATAATGGCATTCCAAAGTTTTTTGTTGTGAAAAAATAAACATACAAACTTTTTATATCACCTCACACTTTCTATATCTTTTATACACGAGTTTCCAAACCCACCCCACCCCACGACACCACCCATCCTCATCCTTATTCAAACATATCAAATATGTAAAAAGTACAGCTAATTTCTTATGGTTATGGAAGAAAAAACAGAGGAATAAATCGAAGAAGCAACCGCAAAAGAAGTTATATCCGGAAGCCATTTTTATTATACTCATACACATATCTAGGTATGTGCGAAAAGGGCAAGAGATTGTGGAGACTTATATACTCGTATGACCTGCAAACGACGATGAGGACGGCGGCGAGGCGGCCGGGCGTTGGCGTCGACACGGTTTTGGTACTTTGGGGCTGTTTATAGTCAAATTCATTTGCATTCATAAAATAAAACCCTCGACAATAGGAATCCAACAACAATAACAACAAGAAAAAAGATAAAAATATAATAAACACTGCTTGTTGTATAATTCTGAAGACGGTGCGTTAAAATAAGATATGCATTAAAATATACATATATCGATGCCTTTTGTTTTTCATATGATATCATATGGTCGAAGGGAAAACAAAACAATTTTCTTTTTTACCATAAGGATATGAGTGTTTATACTTACCTTAAGGTAAGATGTACAAGAATACCTTAGAAGGTACAAATAGGTACTGGCGCTGATGAAATAAAAAGATATATTCTTCCATGACCTCCTTTAAGGATATAATTTATGCACCCATATTTGAATAGGTATAAACTGATATTATAATAGAGGGTATTAAAGCAGAAATTTCAATTTCTAAAAGTTAAAAAAAAAAAAACAAAGAAATAAAATTTCATTCAAGTTGAACTTTAGATTATATTGAAAAGATCATCTTGATAAAGCTTAAGAAGGTAATGGAGATAATAATACTGATTGGTTTACTCAAAAGTCGTAATATCTTTACATCAATTTACTAATGGGAATTGATTAATGTGAGCTTAATTTTCTTTAAAAACTATCAGAAATTCAATTTTGCTACCGATATTTCAGAACAATTATTGAAATTGTATGTGTAATATGCATGCTTTTCCATAAGAAACTGAATATTTCTTATATTAACTTCCCATAAAAAGTTATTGTAATCGGTCCGATTTTACGAATTAAAAATGTTGACATTTCTCCACGCTTCAAGGTCTCTAGATTGTGAATACAAGATTTTAAGAGAGATCTCTGTGCGGGTGTATTTGTGTGTACGTACGTTCGGAAAGCTTTTTTTGTCGTGCACATCTCAAGAACCAGTAGAGATATCGACTTCAAATAAATTTTTTTATACAGATAAAAATGCAGAAAGATGCAGAAAGGACTCCGAAAAAAATTGAGTGGATGTTTTTTTTTATCAAATCAATATAAAAGTAAAAAGTGAAAATTATGTCTAATCCAAAATAACTCACGAAAAAATAACGCTAGTGACTTGAATTAAATTTTGTATCATAAATTGTGACGTGATACTAAAACTAAAAAAGAGGCTGGGTTGCGACCCACACTGATAATTTCCCATCCCGTCTGTCGATTTCTTTTGCTTAAAAGTTTGTCTATATGTATCAATTTTTACCAAATTTGCGTACTATTTGTTGTAGATTTTATTTTTTTATGAAAAACGGATTTTTATAAAAAAAACTACTGAATATCGAAAACAATATTTTCTGTGAAATAAAATAAGTTTGAAGCCAATATTTTAACTTTTTGAAAAGCTATTTAAGTCGAAAGTAAATTTTTGCCAAGTTTTAGTATTGTTTTTCTTAGGTTTTTATTTTTTGTAAAAAAAACTGTCAATTCGATTTTTCTCAAAGTTTTTCCTAATGTTGAAAACAATATTTCTTATAAGTTAAAATTAGTAAGAAGCCATTATCTCAAATTTTTGAAAAGATATTTTAGTCGAAAATCAATTTTTACCAATTTTTGTTATTTCTTTTTCGGTTTTTGATTTTTTGTAAAAAAACTTTCAATTTCATTTTTTTCAAAATTTTACTGAATGTTTAAAACAATATTTTTTGAAAGATAAAATTAGTTTTATGCCAATATCTCCAAGTTTTGAAAAGATATTTGAGTCGAAAATTAATTTTTACCACCTTTTATAATCTTTTTTAGGTTTTTATTTTTTGTAAAAAAAACTGTCAATTCGATTTTTCTCAAAGTTTTTCCTAATGTTGAAAACAATATTTCTTATAAGATAAAAAAAGTTTGAAGGCTTAATCTCAAGTTTTTGAAAAGATATTTGCGTCGAAAATCAATTTTTACCAACTATGAGTAAATTTTTTTTTAGGATTTTAGTTTTTATAAAAAAAACTGTCGATTACATTTGTCTGAAAATTTTATCAGATAACATTATTCTTCATTGCACAAAATTGTTTTGGAGTTGAAATCCAATTTTTTGTCGTAAAATTTTCGAGATGACAAATTTTTTTTTTCAGTTTTTTTGATTTATAAAAAAAACCGTTAATTCGATTTTTTTCCAAAAATATAATTGTTTTGTATTACGTTACAAAAAATTTAATTGAAGCCTCTAGCATTATTGGTCCATGAGATATTTAGGTTTAACCAAAATTGTCACCTTTTTTTTAAACCGCTATGGTAAAAAAAACCACCCACGCAATTTTCTTGAGAGCCCTTTCTGCATCTTTCTGCCTTATTATCTGTTTAAAAAAATTTATTTGAAGTCGATATCTCTTCTGGTTCTTGAGCTATGGACGACGAAAAAACGTCGCGAACGTACAGCCGTACGGACGTACGAACGTACGTACACACGCAAATTTTGTATTTTAAATCCTCCGGGATTTTTTTAAAAAGATTTTAAAATAAAACGCTAGATTAAAATTTTAAACAAGTATTTTATTTATTAATTTGAGCATCGGATCCCTTACCACTGGTGGAGGGAAATCTTCTGCTATACGTAGGAGTGTCAAGATGGAACTAAACTTATTGTCAGGAAAAATCCTGCTTATTTATACTATTTTGATAATCTTGATTTCTTCTTACAGACTATAAATATGTGTGTATTAGTACACATGCATTATCATCATATTTTATGATGATTCAATTTTATTGTTTTTGATCGTTGACGATTTTTGTTTACATTAGTTTGATTTTTGATCGTTGACGATTTTTGTTTACATTAGTTTGATTTTATATTTATGTTTGGATATTCTGTATCTGTGGGAGATTCTTTGTTAGACATTCTTTGTTTACAATACTTTTAATATTTTATGTCTATTCACATAAATTATGTTCAATGAAATATGCTTGGTGGGCATTTAATATTTAATGGTATTTTTATTAAGCGATATGGAATACGCTTGGTATGGTTTGGTTGTTATGATTGGGAAGCAATTCTATAACTCGCACGCACAGACATCTTTCTAAAAATCTTTTATTTCAACTCTAGGGACCTTGAAACGTCGAAAAATTTTCAATTTGACAAATCGCACCCATTAAAATAACTTCCTATGGGAAGTTAAAAATTCAATTAACGGTTTTTTTATAAATCAAAAAAACTGAAAAAAAAATAATTATCACTTTGAATATTTTACGAACAAAAAATGATTTCAACTGCAAAATAATTTTATGCAACGAAAAATAACGTTTTTGACATCTGGTAAAATTTTGAGAAATATCGAATTCACCGTTTTTTTTCACAAAAAATAAAAGCCTTAAACTTGATAAAAATGATTTTCAAAACCTTAATATATTGGCTTAAAACTAATTTCATTTTATAACAAATATTGTTTTCAACATTCATTAAAATTTTAAAAAAAATCCAAATGCCAGTTTTTTTATAAAAAAAAAAACTCAAAATTGGTAAACATTGGTATTCGATTCTTGATATAAGTGAAGACAATGCAATGACTGCAAAATGATTTCATTCCATGCTTAATTTTCTTAGAAAAATCCAATCAGTATTTGTTTATACATATAAGAAATAAAAACTGTCAAGAAATACTACAAAAATTGGTAAAAATTGGTTTTCGCCTACAAACTCGTTAACAAAAATAGATTTTAAAATCAAACTCTTTCATCATATGCATCCTAGCCTATTTTTTCAATTTATAATTGAATTGCGATATTTTCATAAAGGCTCTATTAATATTTTCCAACGTGAAAACTGTTGCATTAAAAATATAATTAATAAAGTATCATTTTAAAATTGGTAAAAAATAAGTAAATTTTGTATGAGGTCATAGCACGAAAGTACTCGTGGTATGAAAGTACTGTTATGCCAAAAAGGTATTGGGTTCAATCCTTACCTGTGTCACCTAAAGTTTATTTTCATCGGTACTGAATCTTGCGCGGAATTGATATAATTCTTGTCATTAAATGTGCTCACTTCAACTAGCAATTCGGGTTTGGCAGATAAAGTGTGGGTCCCTCTAGCCCTGACATTACTACCCCACAGTAATGGTTAAGAGAAGTTTTAAGTCATTAGGCCCTAGTTCTAAATGGATTGTTACGCCTAAGATCAAGTCTGAAATCATAAAGCACCGAATTGGTAAATGTTGTCAATTTGATATTTTTATGTATTGTGGTTAGTTTTATTTTATGTATATAATTCATGAACAGAAGTTTCTTTGACATCAACAATGGTATTTCGATCGAATTTACACTGATCTAGTTAAACGTTTCAGGCCCTAGTTCTCACAAGACTGTAGCGTCACCTTAAGTAAGTTAGTAAGTTAAACATTTCAAACAATAAGTACCATTTTTAAAAACTCATTTTTAATATTTAAATTTCCTACTACGGATTTACAAACAAATTACTTGAAAGGAGGACTGCACAAGAGACTACACCTGACGAGATTTTTAGTAGTCTCTATAAAACAATTTATTCTTGATAAAAATGTCGGTCCACAAATTTCCACAAAACCCACTATTTTGGAACTTTTCATCTTCGTAGATGCTAGAAACACAACTTGTTGGCCATTCAATTTGTATTCCTGTGGGTCATAAACTCCAACATAATTTTGGGCTATTTGACTTCGACTTGAATGAGACTTATAGTGTCAATTTCATTTTAAGAGTATAAAGTATTTTCTCATTTAAAAAGTGGGAATAACTATAATTTATTTCAATCTGGAAAATGTATAACTAAAAAAATATTATTCATACGCCACAGTATCCCTGAAGTAGGTTAGGTTAGGTTATAGTGGCTGTCCAAGATGGAAACGGACACACTTAGGAGAGTTTAATGGCCCATTGTGATACCACATGAATCTTGAGGCTTCCTCCTAAGCTCAATGGAACCAGTTTGAGTCCCTTACGAAACGTGAGAGGCTGATTATGCTGATATGATATAGATCGTTAAAGAAGAATTCTCCTAGGTAATTCTTGCGTTTTCGAACCTGAGCAGGGTATGTGCAGAGAAGATGAAGAACTGTTTCTTCCTCTTCCTCGTCCATACAGCAAAAGTCATTTGAGAATACGCCTAATCTCGTGGCGTGCTTTTCTATTAGACAGTGTCCGGTTATGACACCTATTATCGAGCTTATATGCGATCTGCTTAGAGAGAGCAAGCACTTTGAAAGTTTTAAATCCAGTGTTGGCCAGATATTTTTGTCACTTGACACGTGGTGATGTTGTTCCACCTGGTGCCTGCCCTCCTCACAGCGTCTTGCATTAGCAACAGTTTACAAGTAGCGATTGGTATGCCAGTATGTGCCAAACGTGGTAGGATGGGCTGTACTGTACCATTCCTGGCGAGTTCATCTGCCTTACAGTTACCTGGAATGTCTCTATGGCCCGGCACCCAGAAAAGTTGAATATCAAACTGTTGCGCCATCTCCATTAGAGATGATCGACAGTTATGGACTGTTATAGAGTTTGTAGAGACAGAGTCCAGAGATTTTATAGCGGCCTGGCTATCTGAGAAAATACGGATATCAGATGTTGATATCACGTTTTCTTTAAGCCAGGACAAGACTTCCTTTATCGCCAAAAGTTCCGCCTGGAAGGCGCTACAATGATTGGGAAGGCGGAATGAGAGACTTAATTTCAGTCGTTCAGAGTACGCACCTCCACCAACCCCTTCTTTTGTTTTTGACCCATCTGTATAAAAATGGATTGACTCATCCTCCAAGAATGTCCTATCCTCCCAAAAAGATCTGGGAGGTATAGAAATCTGGAAATTTCTGTCGAATTGCAGTTGGGGGATGGTGTTACCCTGAAGTAAGTTATATTAAAACTATTTTTAATGAAAACCAAATTTACTTTTCTTACGAATTCTACCATTAACAATTGACTTTTAATGGTTTATACATATATGCATATATATATGAAGTCTGAATTTTGAATGGGAATAGGAATTATCAAGATTTGAGTAAAGAACCTTTTACGAAGAATTGTTTAAGGTTGCAGCTTAGGGTAAACATCATTTCGAACACACACATTATACAAATCTTATGTTAATTATTAACGTTAACGTTTCCATCCACAAGATATGCACAGTATCAACCTCTCCCATCAGCTTAAGAAAAAATTCCTTAAGAAATCTTATCAATTATTCATTTGCCTTGTTTCCTTAAAGAGGCTTCCAACACCCGATAAAATAAAAAACAATATTTTGTTTTTTTTTTTTTTCATTTTTTGACAATAAACCTAATTTCATGTCCTTTAACTACAAAACAACCAGTATAGTAAATAGGTACCTTAATTTCGACATAAGAATTGTGTTACGATAAATCGTGACTTTTCACGTGAATTCGGCACATAAACTTCATGAAATATTATCATAGCCCTCTTTTTGTTTCTCTTAAAAGAAACACACACCCATAGAGTAAGGGATATCCTTTATGAGCGAGTCCTCATATTATCCTCATCCTCCTTCTTAAACAAAAGTAAAAATAAAAAACATATAAAAACCAAGCCTCATAGTTTATAGACGATATACGGCTGACACCGCCACCGCCGCCGCCGCCGTCACCGCCGATATGGTGAAGACTTACACTAAAAGAAAAAAGGGTGGTATAGAGCCAATGGAGGTAAGTTATAATATAATAGGCAGATTGTACTATATTAATTTCTGTGTTTGTGTGTAAAGTGTATGTCTCCCTATGTTCCATAACAAAAAAGCAATTTTCGACAAGGATTTTTGTATTTTTATGAGAGGATAACGTCGCCGTAGTCGTCCTTTTGTGTCAGAAGAATGTAACACACAGTCTGATAACATGCGAATAAGGAAAAAAATAAAAGAAAGCTTCAAACTTTCTCTCATACACTTCCTTTTCGTCCTGGATGCTTACCCTCCTCCAGCTCTACCGCTACGCCGCGACGCCTTCACCACACATACTCAAATGATGAATGCGACGCACCGATATCAAAAGAATTTCGTGTTGACAGTAAACATTCGTTTAAGCTGTGTGAAAACACGCAATATTATTATCCTTTCATTTTTTTCTTGTTGTTGTAGTTGGTGTTGTCCTTAGAAGAATAAAAAAAAGAAAATACGAGAGAAAGCAAATTTGTTGGAGGTATTCATCCATATTTTTTGTGTGGGTTTTATTTTTTTTTTAGGTTAGGAGTGTGAAGGATCAAGTCGTTTTGGACGGCTCTCTTTTCTTTTGAGCTTTGAGGTGCGTGTTAAATAGCTACAAATGCCAGCTTACAACGTCCGTTACACACACAAAAACTCAAGGTGTAAATAAATAATCAGCTTTTGTTAGCTTCAACGAGTTGCGTTTTGTCACGAATTTCACTCCTCGCCAACCAAAAAGTCGAGAGAAAGAGAGTCCTTCCTTACACCCAAAGCCCGACACCCAACTCCCGACGAAGAAGGTCGGACTGAATAAGGAAGGGTATCCTTTTTACACAAAAGAGTTATAGTTTTTTTTTATTGCAATGAAATGTTTTGTGTTTTTGGCAAATGAGGAACATGAATACTCGGTCGGCTTAGGTATGTATGTTTATGTTTATGAATAGGTTCCTTTTTTGTTGTTGTTGTGGGTGCGTAATAAAATTTCATTATCCTTTTTTATTCATCTTTTTGTATGTTTGTGTTTGGATCAGGGTTTTGTTTTATTTAGCTTCTTTTTTCCTCCTTTTATGATCGAAATCTTTCATAAATAAAAATAGTAAGCACGATATGGAAAATAGTTAAACGTTACAGGCTATAGTTGGTTGAAAGAGGGGGGAGGAGGTGGGACAAAGAGAGGTCCAGTGTCGACCCCTTTAATCCTTAATAAACTAGTTATTTTTTCTAATTACTATAGACATTTGGAGAATGATATTGTTTTTTCGCTTCAAAAAATTTAAAGGGAGGAGGGGTTATAAAACCCCTTGGAGAAAAAATCGCAAGCTATTACTTATGAGGAATAGACAAATTCTTCAAGAGTAATTCTTGCAATGAAAAGTGCTTTCTCAAATTAGCCGTTCGGATTCGGCTTAAAACTGTAGGTCCCCTCCATACCTGACAACGTTTCTCGCACACAGGAATGGTTGAGAATTGTAAGTCACTAAGCCCTAGTTCTCAACGGATTGTTGCGCCACCCAATTTATTTATTTATTACTTATGATTATGAAAAACAATGATAAAGAGGGTGAGAAAAGGGGGGATAGATGGTAAAGAGGTTCAATACGAGAGATAAGGTGACAAGAGGGGGAACAAATTTAAAGGGAGAGGGTATATAAGCTCTCTTGTTTGGGAAAAAAAAATGCAAGTTATTACTTATGAAAACCACCTACGAAGGCAGTTTAAACTGATAAAGAGGGAGTAAAGAGAGGGGAAAGACGGTCAAGAGGTTCAATGGGAGAAAAGGTGACAAGAGGGGGAAGAGAGATAATAGAGACAAGATAGTAGGTAGGGTATCTGGACTAAACTGATAGTAATTTCTATTCATTCACTCAGAACTTCTTTAAGTGCTCAGGTTTTGAAAGGTATGTCTTGAACAGCATTCAAAAACCTTTCATAAAACTTGCCTAAAAAGTCGTTCTTATAACTAAAGAAACCAATCATGCAAAAAGTGTTCGAAAAATAGCGACTGAAAACGAAAAAGTTTGGCTAAATAATGCTTAAGCCTTTTAAAAGGTTTGGCACTTGGGACTTGAATACAAACTAGGTAGGCACATTTTCAAGCAGCACGAAATACTGAAGCCCTAATTTACATTTTGAAGACCAATTCATCGCTTAAACCAATCCTAAAAAAAAGTGTTCAAAAAATTTATATACGTCTTAACTATCAATAATGTTCAAGCCGTTGATAAGTTTTGGCACTTGTGACTTAAGTACAAACTACAAGAACAGACACATTTCCAAGCTGTACTAGGAAATATTGAAATCCTACTTTACGACTAATCGACTCTTTAGAGTACGGAACCACCAAAATTAAGAGTTTTAAAACCGGTGTACCACAAGGAAATGTCTTAAGGCCAACACTGTTACATATATAAATATTTCAATTCACATCAATCAAAGTTACTGAATTAAAAAATGACGTATCAAATACCCAATGGTGTATTCAAAGCAGATTTTATATCGTGACCATTAAATTAATACTTTACCTTGCTCAAGTTTTTGTAAGGGTTTGGAACTTAGCTACAAACTTCATTGAGACTTTCCCAGTCAGTTCTACGAAAAAGTGAAGTCGTAGGTAACGAACCGACTCATTCAAGAATGTTACGACCAAATTCGTTGGAACTTAAGAGTTTTAAAGCCGATGTACGACAAGGAAGTGGTCAACACTGTTTCTGTTACATACAGAAATATTCCAGTGGTTATCAATGCTATCATGGCCTCCTTTAAAGTTATTGATTGAAATCAAAAATGCTCCTTGGTGTATTACAAATAGCTTCTACAAGTATGTTCAGATAATATATTTCTTGACGCTGCTCAAGCTTTTGATATGGTTTAGGACTTGGGACTTGAGTAAAAACTGCATAGGGAAGTTATCAGACAATACTACGAAATATTGAAATACTGCGTTATGACGAACCCACTCTTTAGAGTACGTTTCAACCAAATTAGTTGGAACTTGATAATATTATAGCCAGTGTACTACAAGAAAGTGTCCTAGGGCCTATTTATCTTAAATACAGATATATTCCAGCTGACATCAACGCTATCATGGGAACCTTTTAAGTTATTAATTGGACTCAAAAATAACGTATAAATGCCCCTTGGTGTATTAGTATTCAAATTGATAGTTTACGTTGCTCATGTTTTTGATAGTATTTAAAACTTAAATACAAGCTGTATAGGGACTATCCCAGTCAGTTCTACGAAATAATTAAGCCCTAAGTAACGAACTGACTTGGAACTAAAGAAAGTTGAAGTTGGTATACTACAAGGAAGTGTCATAAGACCAACACTGTTTTCCTTGTTTACAAGGGATATTCAATAGACATTAACGCTATCATGGCATCTTTGCTTATAATACTGCAATATTGGTGATACATCCATTAAGAGAGGCTAGATAAAAATTACCAAATGGAGTCTATGAAGTTGGTGATTGGACGCCAATTAGGTGTATCGAACTAAGTAAAACAAAATGAAAGCATTTAAACACTTCATCTCGAATAAAAAAAGGACGTTAGTCAAATTTCCAACTGTTTTCTTTCCCCGTGGATTCCATAGTTCTCCCTTCCTTAAGTCTTATTTGTATCATTACACATACCCCTTATCCCTCCCATCTATCCCTTGGGCAATTTCCTTCTGGTGCCTATGTCACCGACCAACGAAGAATATCTCCTAAATATTGTGTCGTTTAACACAACAATGTCCTTCGGAGCACTAAAGAACATCTTATAGAGTGTGTTAGAAGGCGTATACCTTCCTAATGATTAAAGTTTCTTTATAATTTTATTTTTTTTCTATGTGTCTTTATATTCTACCTATTCTCACTTTAAGTGCGGAACGGGCGTGTGGTCTAATTAGGTTTTTATTTACATGAAAATTCATATTCCTTATGTATATTAATATTCTTAGAAGGAGCCTCGCTTTTTATATGAATGTGACCCCTTTTTATTCTTGCTCCTATACCTACTTTACATCACTGTGTCGGCACCGTTCTACGTCGTCGTCCTTGTCGTCCTTGTCGTCATCGTTTTCATCGTCGTCGTAGTAGTTCTCATCGTCGTCGTCGTCGTTGTTTTCCATGTTTTATGCGTTACCTATGTTAAAGGTATGTTAAGTTAGTTTTTCACCTAGTTTTATATGGTTTCAGAAATTAGTCGAGTCTTTTAAGTTATGGAACGCGTGTCTACCTATACTAAAAAAAAGGGGAATAGGTATAACTATGTTCTATAAATTAAAGAGAGTCCTAAGTCTCGTGCCAATGTAGCTACAAAAGTTACTAACTATACATGGTGTGGTTATAGGATGTTTTAAGGAAAGAAAGAATGAAAAAATGAGGTCCTTAAGAAAGTGTATCATAGAGGTACAAGGCAATAGGTAAGTACTATGGTTATTTATGACTGAAAAAGTGCGATTAGTAATATTTTTGTTCTTTTCTTTTAAAACGGTACCTCATACACATACAACACAAAATAACACAAAACAGGACGAAACAACTTTTAGCAAGGTTTTATGAATGGTCCTTTTTTTAAGTTTTCTATAAGAAGGTACTGCGAGTATTTGCTGCTACTTTTGTTACTGTTACTGTTACTGCTGCTGTTGCTGAATAAGGAGATTAATTGCTGTTGTTTCCTTTTAAGAACAGTTTTTCTTCTATTTTTACCTTATATTTTTTCTCGAGGTCCTTATTCCTTATTAAATGGAAGACATCACTAAAGAAAAATAAAGAAAAAAGTACAAAGAGAAACAATTTATACACGAAGAGGAATACATTAATGAGAATATGAATGGTGTGCTACTACTGTCGAAGACCTAATGGCGCCGCGTTAGCGTTTGTAAGGCAGGGAGGCGGTTTGGGGGTAGAGGTTTGTATAGTAGATAGAGGTGGTAAAAGGATAATTACAAATAGAGGGTGGTTTTCATTTGGTTTGGTTTACTTAGGGAAGTTGAAAAATTTATATGTTTTCTATAGCTACCTCGTATAGACCTAAGTAATTTTGTGTGAAACAAATTGTTGAATTTGGTTTTATATTGAAAGTATTATTTAGTGGCGGCGCGACTGACGCCCGCCGCGCCGCCGGTGGGTGGTGTATTTAGTGCAATGTCCTGTTGCCTGATCCTGATGATGGTGTGTATATAAATTTTGTGTGAAAATTGTGGTGCGTGAGTGTATTTTTGTGTGTCTTCTCTTTGGTTCTTAATATTCTCTTATTATTGTAATATTAATTGAAAATTTTCTTCATCACAGGTCAATAGAATGTTGAGTAGAGTGGTATAATTAAAAATTGAAAAATATCAGTCATTAAATTTAATCGTTTAGAAAATTAGAATAATTTTTATCACATCTATAGATAGATAGCTACTATGTATAGAATCAGCTATATAAGGAGATAGGGTGGGAGAGAAAATTGCAATTAAATTAAATATTTTATTTGTAATTTATATTTAATGTCTATTGAAAAAGACAAAGGAAAAGTGCGGGAAAAAACTTTTACTTGTGTTTCAAAGTTATAAGGCAAATAAATTATTTAAACGAGAGAGTGTGAATTTTTTGTGTTTAGAGATAGAAAACACCTGGCTGATGATGGGGATCGTTAGTTAGGGGTTATATATTTTTTCTAAATTACCATACTTGCCATCATGGGGTTTTCATCATTACTGTTAATGTGTTAGAAACTTTGGCTATACTATATTATTATAGGGCTATCGATTAGGTATAAGGGTTTTAATGGAAAGAAGAAGATGAAGAAAGTTTTGAAGAAAAGAAGAGTCTTAATAACTTATAATGGGTGATTTTTTAAGAGCTTGAGAACTTTTTTAAAAAAAAAAACGCATAAAATTTGCAAAATCTCATCGATTCTTTATTTGAAACGTTAGATTGGTCCATGACATTTACTTTTTAAAGATAATTTCATTTAAATGTTGACCGCGGCTGCGTCTTAGGTGGTCCATTCGGAAAGTCCAATTTTGGGTAACTTTTTCGAGCATTTCGGCCGGAATAGCCCGAATTTCTTCAGAAATGTTGTCTTCCAAAGCTGGAATAGTTGCTGGCTTATTTGTGTAGACTTTAGACTTGACGTAGCCCCACAAAAAATAGTCTAAAGGCGTCAAATCGCATGATCTTGGTGGCCAACTTACCGGTCCATTCCTTGAGATGAATTCTTCTCCGAAGTTTTCCCTCAAAATGGCCATAGAATCGCGAGCTGTGTGGCATGTAGCGCCATCTTGTTGAAACCACATGTCAACCAAGTTCAGTTCTTCCATTTTTGGCAACAAAAAGTTTGTTAGCATTGAACGATAGCGATCGCCATTCACCGTAACGTTGCGTCCAACAGCATCTTTGAAAAAATACGGTCCAATGATTCCACCAGCGTACAAACCACACCAAACAGTGCATTTTTCGGGATGCATGGGCAGTTCTTGAACGGCTTCTGGTTGCTCTTCACTCCAAATGCGGCAATTTTGCTTATTTACGTAGCCATTCAACCAGAAATGAGCCTCATCGCTGAACAAAATTTGTCGATAAAAAAGCGGATTTTCTGCCAACTTTTCTAGGGCCCATTCACTGAAAATTCGACGTTGTGGCAGATCGTTCGGCTTCAGTTCTTGCACGAGCTGTATTTTATACGGTTTTACACCAAGATCTTTGCGTAAAATCTTCCATGTGGTCGAATAACACAAACCCAATTGCTGCGAACGGCGACCAATCGACATTTCACGGTCTTCAGCAACACTCTCAGAAACAGACGCAATATTCTCTTCTGTACGCACTGTACGCATTCGTGTGGTTGGTTTAATGTCCAATAAAGTAAACTGAGTGCGAAACTTGGTCACAATCGCATTAATTGTTTGCTCACTTGGTCGATTATGTAGACCATAAATCGGACGTAAAGCGCGAAACACATTTCGAACCGAACACTGATTTTGGTAATAAAATTCAATGATTTGCAAGCGTTGCTCGTTAGTAAGTCTATTCATGATGAAATGTCAAAGCATACTGAGCATCTTTCTCTTTGACACCATGTCTGAAATCCCGCGTGATCTGTCAAATACTAATGCATGAAAATCCTAACCTCAAAAAAATCACCCGATATAAATTGTTTTACTCCTACTGGTATTGGATAATTTTTAAGAGAATAAGGTGTGGAGAAAATAATTATTTTCAGTCTAGCATATTAAATATGCAATGAAGTTAGGTGAAGACGAATTAGAACTGTTCCAATTGTTAATCTACCTTGGGTCAATATTAGCATACAATAACAATATATAAAAGAAGAAATACGCAGGCAACCAACAGAACCTACTACAGTTTATCAAGAGCCATGAAATCATAAAGTCTAACTATAAATTCTAAGCTTCAGATCTATATAAGACTATGGTTCTACCAGTATACTCACTTTTGGTTAGAGACTTTTGTTCTCAGTCAAAGAGATCTATTATCCGCGTTCAAAAGAATAGTCTTACGAAGTCCCATTTTGGAAAAAAAGAAAAATTTCAGAGGAAGTGTAACAACGAGTTATATGGAATATAACGTGAAGCTGATGTACTTACAAAAATAAAGCTTGGTAGACTCTGGTGGGCTGGGCACTGAATGAAGAACAAACCTCCCGGAAAGCCCTTTGCGGTACAATTTATTTGGCGTAAGGTTTTATGTCAAAAAAAATTAACAGTTTCTAACTTAAGACGTTTTTGCCTAAAGTCACAGATTTATGAGAGAATACAGCAGGAAAGACCGCATGCTTCTATTTGTGAGATGGCGTAGACCAAGACGCTTAGAACATTGGGGTGCCAAGGTTGATGGCGTCGGCAAGGGTGGAAGAGCTGAACGAGGCCCAGACCGGATCCCAATTGTGACAGCGATGGCTTTATACTTTCAAAGTTTTTAGTGCCCATTATTAAGCAATTAAAATAGAATCTTTTGAAAAGCTAATCTCTACTTTTATAATCATAAAATACGATAGAAATCATGACTGAATCTTAAAAATGTTTTAGCTTCAATTTTGAGCTATTTATAGATTCTTCAATATAAGTCGAAATTTGGAATTAACTGTGCTTTTATACAATTTGATTTTCATTCGGTTTAAAACATAGACAAGTGATCGTAGAGGACTTTTTAATTCTTCATAAAAGTTAGTAGCCATAAAAAGTTCTTTAAGTGGCACAGACAGGGATTAAACTCACACCTGTCGCATTAGTCTTAACCTTAAAGTCTTCCACTAAGAAGTGTCATTTTGAATACTCGATTTTTGGGTAGCTTTCAATTTGTACGTGTTCAGCTTTTGATATTGGACAAGTTAAATTACTTCATTACTAAAAATAGAACGTTTTGTACTTTAACACCGCACTGAAATTGTTAAAATCTACAAAAATGTTGAAAAAATATAGACGAAAAAATCGAAGCACATTTGGTGCGTAGGGAAGTAATTTCTCAAATAATCGAGTTGTGGAAAATGTTGATGGTACAATTAAGTGATGTGAAGAATCAAAACCAACCAAAGAAAACAACTCAGAACATTTCTATTGTAGCCCGTAATATTAACGTAAGCCCAAGTTTGTTCGTTTCACGGCAATATTTGAACTTACGCATTTTACAAACAACATGGCACCGTATTCAGAATATAGATTGAAGTTTTAAGGTTTTTATAGATAAGTTAACGGAAGAACTCGTATCTTCGCTGATAGGGCCCTTGAAATATATTATTAATTTTTATTCATGAGGCTACGGAGACTACGTTAATCAGCAAAATTGTGGCAAAAGAGGCTTGGAAAATTAAAGAATTGTTGATGAAAAGACTGTTTGATAAAGTTTTTTGGGGTGGCGATCACAATGTGATTGCACCTTACTTATTCGAAAATGAGACTATTGCAACAGTTCCTGACCGAGTTGGTTCTATATGAGTTAATCATAATTGGCCTCGGAGATAATGTGTTTTAACATTTTTAAACCTTTTTCTTTAGGACCACATAAAATATGAGACTTATGCAATTGCTCCACAGTCAATTCAAGACCTTAAAGGTTGAATTCGTAAAGTTATTGAAGACATACTGCTGAAAATGAAGGATCTGGTTGTTGAAAATTACATGAAAAGGATATATGCAACAGTAGCCGTGAGAATCATCTCGCTGATATTGACTTTAATTTTAATGGAATACTTTTTTCTTTACAATTAAATAAACATTAAATAAACTTTTTTAAGAAATATTCATTGTTTTCAATATCAAAATAAAACCTTTTGTTGGAAAAGCCTTTATAAATAGATTGCGTAAGAAGATTCAACAACCAGCGTAAACATTTTTCTGCAAGTTTCTTTTTTTTCAAATAATCAATTGTAATTAAACTTTAATAATTATTAACTTAACAATTTAAAAATTTTAGAATCCGACAAAACATTACAGAAGAACTCCTATAGATCGTAAATCTTTATTAAGTTTCCAATATAAATACATATACAATACATAAAAAAAAGGAAAAATAAACTTTCCAGACGAAATCTCAAATAGGTAGGAACTATAAAGGTCCCTAAAAAAAATCCAATAAACCCTTGTTTACCCGGTTAATTAAAGAAAAGCAATCCAAAAAGTATAAGAGCGAGCATCAGACGAAGAGACAGAAGAAGAAGAGAAAATTACTAAAAAATGTTGGCGGGCATCTTCTCCTATATATCGTTATATCGTTGGCTCGTCATCGTTATCGTATAGTCGTATTATTTTTATCCTTATACAAAGTTTGTTAACGTGTTTTACCTACCTACCTATGATGACGGTGGGATTCGAAAATGAACCATTTTTATCCACACCCTCCCGCCGCTCGCCTATGCCCCGTCAACGTCATTATCACAACCACATCGCATATACTATAGACATACCGCAAGCCGCGCCGCTACAACACCATAAGGGTCGAAAAGGCTTCAAAAAGTTTTCTTCTTTAAATTCGTTGATAATAACGAACCTCACACACCGGTAAGTCGGTGGGTCGGTTGGTTGGTTGGTTGGTTCGTCATCAGGACTACACGGGTAGATAGAGGTTTCCTTACCTACATTGTAGGATTTGGAAAAAGCGGGAATTGGGGGGTAGATTTTCTAAATGAGAAAAAAATACGAAGGAAAGAACAATAACAACAACAACTCCAGTAACAAACAACAAAAGTAATTAACCATCGATTTAAGGGGTAATTGCGTTGCTGGTGCTCTTAGCCTTGTTATAGTCAGGTAAAGCTCGATAGGTGGCGTGGTACATAACATTGTAGTAGTACTACTAAGTCGGCCACCCTGCACGAAAACGACAACAACAACGAAAACAGCAAGAAAAAGTTAAAAAAACATCGTGCGATAACAACTTTACCGCACAAAAGTTGTGTTTTACTCATTTTCGTTTGTTCCTCCTCGTCTTACTTTTCGGCTTCTTCAAGAGATGCAGGATGTTGTTGTTTTTTTTCCAGCTTTTTTTGGAAAATATAAGAGAAGAAGAAGAAGAAAAAGAAAAAATAATCTCAAAGGATAGGAGTTAAATTAGCAGAAAACTTCCCCCTAAAGACCCCATCAGCTTATCAGCAGGAATATCATCGCATACCGCCTTACACAGCTTTCCTTCCGGATTCCCGCTTTATGCGCCTCGTGTGGTGTGGTGCGGTGTGGTGCGGTGCGGTGCGGTGCGGTGCGGTGCGGTGCGGTGCTATGCTGTGTGATGTGATGAAATCGAGGGTAGGTTGGTTTTGGTTGGTACAGCATTAAACAACTTTCCATTATTTCTACTTCGTCTTCTTTTTATTTTTTTGTTCGTCGTCCTTTTTGGTGTTTCCGAGTTTTTATGGTTTAAACTAAATGCTGATCCCGTGTATTTTTACCCCCATCGTCCCCATTCTTAAACCTATCAAACCCTCCAACCCCATCCTGATCCCAATCCCAGACTCCGCTTAAAATTTAAACTTTTAAACTGAAAATGCAATGGCACACAGCTAGAGAGAATAGAACAAAGAGGCGAGACACCCTTTGAAGTACAAATAATGGGGTTCAAAAAAGTTTGGTTTATTTTAAGAGGGAAGAAAGAGAAATGGAGGGTTTCAATTTTTTGGGGAGCTTAAAAGTCTTGTCGAGCGCCCGCTGAAAGGTTCAGACACGTAGGAACTTTCAAATGTTTCAAATAAACCACTATTATATATGGGTAGGGTATGAGAGGAAATAATACAGAACAAAATAAAATAAAATAAAATAAGATGAGGTAGAATTGAATAGGTCCTATATATAGGACTCGGGACTTGGGATTGTTTTTTATTTTCTTGTTTTCCTTAAATAAAAAAGAATTTCAAAACAATTGCAGATATTTGACACATGATTCGCGCCTATACCCTTGGTAGATGATGATGGGTTTTGAAATGTAATCGTGCAGAAAGAATCATTTTTCATAGGAAAGCAAGGATTACATGTACATGTAGATTGTAGATGGAAGACAAAAAAAGTAAAAAATAAAAAAACACTTGAGATTTGATAAAAAAGAAGCTGAACTGTCGAAAAAATGGTTGTTAACTTCTTGACAATTATTGTAAGAATAAATTATATGTAAAAAAATAAGAAATATAAAATACACTATTTGCAGAAAACCTTAATTTGCCTTTTTGCAATGTTGATTTTGAAGAATGTCGATAGAAAACCTTTAATTTTTTTTGAATTATTAATCAAAGCTTATGATCTAAAATACAGCAAATGGAAATGTTATGGTTTTCATCATTGATACGGATACCAATCATTGGAATTATGTTAAAAGGTTAGTTAAAGCAATCATTAGAAAATGTGCCTGCTGACAATTTTTATGACCGAAATTCGAAAATTAAAAATTGAAATATACAAATCATAGAAACGGTTTTATCGATTTTTTTCAAACCTATGTAATTGAAAAATAGTAAGTATGTAATAAGACTTCTTTTTTTTCAAAATCAACTCCATTTAAGTGATTTTTAATCGATCAGAACAGAAGTAAAATATCTAGTCAATAGAAAATAATAGCGAAATATCCAATCAAACATTTTCAGGGTTAATTTTAATCATAGCTGTAACTAATATTTAAAACATACAATTCGATATTATAATATACAATAAATATTACAACAATAATTGTACAAATATTTGTACATTGCAAAAACCATTCTTTTTCTAGCCATTTATGAAAACTAAGTCATTTATATCAATTTTACATCCAAAATTTTAGGCCTTGTAAAGGCTTTTCCAATAGGGACCGATTGATTATGACAGCTAGTGGCGGCCATATTGTTTCTATAACTTTCTATTAAAATATCTTTTTTTAATCAGTCACTAAATACCTACGAATTATCACATCAAGTTACATTGTTGAGCAGTTGCAGTTGGAATTCGATCCCAATTTTTATTCATCTTAAGCTGAGGCCCATACTATATTTGGAAGTATGGGTTCGTTAATAAGCAAAACTGCTTGACTGTCGAAGATACCAATCAAAACGAGGCTTATTGTGGATTTTAGTTTGTAGGTGTCGAGGGTTTGCACTACTTCGAAAATGATGCTAGCCAGGCCATCACTGTTTACGGCAATCGCTATAAGTCAATTATGACCAACTTGATTTGGGCACCGAAGACCTATGGTTTAAACAGAAAGTCGCTACATGCCACATAAGTCAAGACACAATCGATATTCTGTGCGAGCGGTTTCTCGTGCTGAGATGACTTGAATTGATCACCAACATGGTGCAATTTGACCACTTTATAGACTTTTTAAGTCGCCAGTCTATGCGAATAAGCCGCAAAGCACTTTGGACATCAAATACAACATAATCTATTAAATAATTTAAATTCGGCCTGATTTATGCACAAATGGCATCAAAAACTGTACTTTTGAATGCGCGCCACCCAGAGAAGCCTCGGCGACCATTTAAACGATGTTTTATTGCACACATAATTTCATTGACAGGACTAAAGATAAAACCTTATTGATATCTCAAATACAACTGTTTTATTCAATTTTAAAATCGACCTGCCTTTAAAAAAAACTCTATACATACAATGGTGTTCAAATGCATCAAACATTTTTTAGTCATAAGATTCGATGATAGGTATAAAATAAATAAAAAAGAGGCTGGGATGCGACCCACACTGATAACTTCCCATCCCGTCTGTCGATTTGTCTTGCCTAAAAGTTTATCTATATGCATCAATTTTTACCAAATCGGGGTACTATTTTTTGTAGGTTTTATTTTTTCATGAAAAAACGGACTGTTGGATTTTTATAAAAAAAAAAAACTACTGAATATCGAAAACAATATTTTAATATTAAAATAAGTTTGAAGCCAATATTTTTAATTTTTGAAAAGCTATTTGAGTCGAAAGTAAATTTTTACCAAGTTTTAGTATTGTTTTTTTTTTTTTTAGGTTTTTAGTTTTTGTAAAAATCAATTTGTACCAACTTTTATAAATTTTTTTTGTAGGTTTTTATTTTTAGTAAAAAAAACTGTCAATTCGATTTTTCTCAAAATGTTTCCTAATATTGAAAACAATATTTCTTATAAGTTTAAAGTAGTAAAAAGCTATTATCTCAAATTTTTGAAAAGATATTTGAGTAGAAAATCAATTTTTTCCAACTTTTGTCAATTTTTTTTTTCGGTTTTTAATTTTTTGTAAGAAAACTGTCAATTCGATTTTTCTCAAAATTTTTCTGAATGTTGACAATTATATTTATTGAAAGATAAAACTAGCTAAAAGCCAATATATCAAAGTTTTGAAAAGATATTTGAGTCGAAATTCAATTTTTACCAACTTTGAGTAATGTTTTTTTAGGTTTTTATTTTTTATAAAAAAAACTGTCAATAAGATTTTTTTTAAAATTTTATCAGATGTCAAAAACATTATTCTTCGTTGCACAAAATTGTTTTGGAGATGAAATCATATTTTAGTCGTACAATTTTGGAGGTGACAAATTTTTTTTTTCAATTTGTTTGGTTTATAAAAAACCGTTAATTGGATTTTTTTTCAAAAAATATACTTGTTTTGTATCACGTTACAATATATAATATAAAATTTAATTCAAGTCATTAGCGTCATGGGCTCATGAGATATTTAGGGTTAACCAACATTTTCACCTTTTTTTTAAACTGCTATGGTAAAAAAACGACCCAAGAACTTTTCTTGAGAGCGCTTTCTGCATCTTTCTGCCTTATTATTTGTGTAACAAAATTTATTTGAAGTTGATAGCTCTTCTGGTTCTTGAGTTATGGACGACAAAAAAAAACCTCGTACGTACACACGCACGCACAGACATCTTTCTAAAAATCGTTTATTTTGACTCAAGGAGCCTTGAAACGTCGAGAAATGTCAACATTTTCAATTGACAAATCGGACCCATTATAATAACTTCCTATGGGAAGTTAATAAAATGTTAATATATAGTGAGATACTTAAATCTTTTAAAATAAGCAAACTTCTATTTTAGCTTTGAAGTTTAAAAAACTGGCTTCAATATTTCACGATAACATTTCAATCTTTTACCCAAGAAATTTGAGATAAACATTTTTTTTTATTCTTAATAAAATTTTTAAAACCCCTTTTACGACTCTCGATGTTACTATGCAACTATGTGAAACACTTTTTTCAATTCGAAATTCTTACTTGAATTGAGATATAAAAGAAGAAAGTACGTACACACATATACACGGATTCTAAAGTCCTTAAAACGTCGATAAATGCAAACATTTTAATTCGATAAATCCGACCGATTACAATTCCAGTAGAAAAAAAAACAATAATGAACCTCATTAAATAAAAAAAAAAAAATTTTAAAAGTAACGATAAGGCACATGTCTGCATCAAGACCATCTTTCGTAAAATAAATATTGGTAAGAAATCGAGGATCTTAAAAATTCATCAGTACATCGCTAAAATACAAAAATTATTTCTTAAGATGGAAACAAAAAACTTAAACCAATTTCAAAACAAAAATAAAATATCTTTAATCATTATTCTAAATTTATTACAATTCACTTTAAAAAAGTTCAAACAAATGAAATATCAACAAAAATTCTAGCCTTGATTTAGTCTCGTTTTTTCTTAAAGTTATTCAACTTTGATTCTGAAATAAGAATCATTTTTATATGTCAACTTTAGACTCTTTTTAAACTAACTTTTTTCTATTTTAATAATTGTTTGTATTCCTAGTTCCTACCTACATTACAATATAACATCTTCAAGTTTAAACTTACTTTCTAACTTAATTTTTATTTCAATTCCATTTTTAAGAAATTAATATACACCACAAAAGACTTTTCTTAATTTGCAATTATTTTAATTTTATAAGTCATTTAAGTTTAGTCAAAGATGCTTTACTACAACCCTTATAAAAGTAACACACATACACAAAACATAAATAAATATGAAGAATTTCAATTTAAAATTTAATTCCTAATAAATACTTTTGTGTTTCATTTTCTTTATTTCTCCATTTGACAAAAACATATTTTAAAAACCAATATCACAACTTCATATCAGATATAAATATCTCTCTCTAAAATGTCATCAACTAAACTTTTAAATTGCAATTTCTTATATAAGACAACTTTTCAAAAGGACTCTACATCTACATCTACATCCCTTCAACAAAACTATTAACTTTCTTTAAAAAACAAATATGTACATAAAACCTTTTCCTTTTTCCATTACTTTCTACAATTAAATTTTCAACAAAAAGAAGAAACCAACGTCTTCTTTAAGAATTTCCTATGCTCTTCTTCTTGACAGAAAGTTGTATCAATTTATACTTAAACTACTAAAAAAAAGAAAAAAAAAAGGAAAAAGAGAAAAAGGAAAAGAAACTAAAGAATAAAAATAAAAAGAAAATGTCAAAGTCATATCCTTCTTCTATTTATTTCTTACAACATCCCTTAATCTTCTTCTAAGTTGCTCCTTTGTGTCCAGTTAAAGTGCAAAACCGTTTTATTATTATCATTGTCGCCAAGTGGGACCTAGGTCTTGTGTACCGCATGGAAAAGACCACAAAGTCACAAGGATATGGATAGATGATGAAAAAAAAATAAATATATATATATATATACGTAAATGTTTCTTCCATGTCCGTTTGTCTGTCTGTTTGTCTCTTGTGTCTCGTCTGTCTTACTTTTTCTTCTCTTCTTTTTCCATCATGATCCTAGTTCAGTGTAGTGTAGTTATCCTTAAAGCCCATAAATGATAAGCCATATAGACCAAATTGACGAAAAGACAGAAGTATCATACAAAATGAAGGAATAACACCCAACAAGGATCAAGGACTTTCTATCTGACACCTACACTACATACATTATGGCTATACGAGTTGGTAGGTACAATCGATGACATAGTTCCGCATAGTACGAGGATTATTGTCTTCTTAAAAACACTTACCTCTGTGATGTCTTATGTGATGGCCACTGGAGGCTCCACAGCAAGGCTGTTCATAGTACAGGTTCCAAGTATTTTCGTAATCCGAATAAACGTTATCCACAAATGTTACCACGAGGAGTGCACACAAATTGATCACGTATTTACACATTTTCACAAGGATATCTTTCTATTTTTTCTTTTATTTTTATATTTTATTTTATTTTCTTTTTGCTTTGCTTTTGCTATATTTTATTTTTATTTCTTCTTCTTCTATTTTTCTTTTTTTGTTACATATGCGTATGAAGGATAATAAAGATATATTTTTATCTTTTCACTTTAGTATTGACGAGCTGTGAGACTGAGACTGATGCTTAGACTGAGACATCAGCTTAAGGACACGCACAATTGTCATAGACAAATTTTGAGGCGACACACGACACGACAAAACGACGACGCACACAAAACACTAGTTTTTCTTTTTGTATTATTTTTATTACGATAGCAGCATCAGCATAAAAGCATTGAAACACATACCAACAAAATCAAAATCAAAATCAAAAAATCCTTCAACAAGGACCTGACGACATTTACATTTTCTTCTTTTGTTATTTAATTTGAATTTTTAGAATTCTGTTTTTCAATTTTTATTTTTCGTTGTTTGGTATTTTTGTATTTGTTTAAATTTTTTCAAAGGACTTTTGAAGTTTTCTTTGGAAAATGAAAAATAAGAAAAATCAAAATTCAAATTCAAATTCTCATTGAGCATTGAATTTGCTTTGCTGTTCTGTTTTTCTTCTTTTTTTGTTTGTCTTGATTTCCTTAATATCCTTTCGCGATTGATGAAGAATACAAATATTCTAAGAACGAAGACGACAACGACGACAACAAGAACATCGATATAACATGCAATATTATTTGTTTTTCAATTTTTGTCCGTAAAATATCCTTGCACTTCCGTATCCGCAATCGAACTGAGTAAGTTCTTGCACAGACGTTTGTTATTAAACACCTTATTCGATGTTTTTTTTCAGAATTCGGAATTCTTTTTGTTAATGATGATTCCAAAAGGACATTATCCTGTTTAGCGGGATGTGTTCAGTATGTTTTTGCTATGTGAGTTTACTGCGCAGGTTTGGGTTTTCAGTTCGGAAAATTTCTCTCCACTTCGTTGGCATAGACTGATGTGGTCCTTCCAAGCGAACAGGTGAAAATATGAGAACTGAGAACTGCTAGAATTCTATGATTTCAGGAGTACTTCTGATTCTTCTTCTTCTGGAATATCGCATCTGAATTTATCCAGAAAATTTGCTTCCTGTAAAAAGAGAGCGAGAGAGAGAGAGAAAAAAAGGATTATTTTTGGTAAGTAATTTATGAGTGAGAGATTATGCGCAAGGAAATATGCTTTTTGGAAATTATAAAATAAATTTTCAAGGGTGCATCCTGGAATTAAAAAATAATAAAGGACATTAAAAAAAAATAACAAAACTTCCAAAAAGGATAATCCCAGGAGTTTTTCTATTCTACATTATTTTCGTATGCGAGTATGGAAAAAAATACAGCAAAGGACGAACAAAAGCGTGGCGGTAATTGTGTGCAATTTTCATACCCCCAGGAGGGATTGAAGGAGGGAGATTCGTTGGTTGGTTGGATTATGATGCAAATTAAGAATAGAAAAGAATCATAGCTACGAAAAACTAAACTAAATAATATACAGACATAAATTTAAGAGAAACATGTTTTTTTCGCTTCGTTGTTGTTTTCTGTACGGGTCCTTGGCTTAAGGCACAATAAGGATAAAGTTTATGTTGAGTTTATCTAAGCAGGACAAGCTAAATGGATCAAGGAAACATTTAAATAGCACTAAATTGGATGGAATTTTATTATTTTCTTTCCTTCTTTTTCTATATACTCGTATTTATTTGTTTTGTAAAAGAATTCAACAACTATACAAGTACTACTACCTCTATGTACGTACCTACTTCGTCAGGATTCAGGAAGAGCAAAAAATAAAACAGCAGCAGGTATTCATGATTATCTCCTATAGTTGGACCAGGGAAAAGAGAGAGGAACGCAAAAAACTATACAAATGACTGAGCAATGAAAGTATTTTATAAAAGAAAATGCTAATGCTGGTGGGTAATTGCATAATAAGCTAGTTCGGGCTTTATCTAAAACGTGGTCTTCTTCTTCTAGTTTATTAAAATCCCAAAAATGAATTTACAAAGTTTTTTTTTGTGTCTATGTTTTGGAAAGAATATAAGAAAAAACAGATTTTGGAGGTAAGAGGTACACAGTACACATGGATTTTTCAATAAGGGAGCATAGTGTACCTAATACGTTTTTGAAGATTTTCATCTCAATTTCTGGGGTAGGTAGAGTAAAAGGTAACTGCTATAGGAGACATGTGAGACATGACTATATATCTTTGACCTGTAAGATATTTTCAAGGTCATATTGTTGCGTAAAGTGGGGCTTAACCTATATCAATCATATGGTTTTCTGCCTTTTCAGAAATCATTTTAGCAATGAAAATCCGATACAGGATTGTTTCATATGGAAAAAAAGGTTCAAGTATTTTACGGCCAACGTTCTGACTTGAAATTACATTTATTGATTTAAATTTTTCTAGGACCTACTTAAAAATTGAAATGATATTTATTCTCACCGAAAATTATAAAAATTAGGAGATATTAATCTTTTTTCGAAAATTCAGTAGATATTATTGAAAACAGAAAAGTAAAATCATTTTTGTACAATATAGTTTTGAACACGTTTGGTAAATGTTTTAAAAAGTTCATAGAAAAAATGATTTTTTTAAACCTTTTCAGAATTTAATAACTAAACAAATTGTTTAGAAAATCAGAAATCTTTTACAGATTTTAAGGCATACCTACTTTGTTTTTATTCTAAATAAATCAGAATTGTTTACGATGTTAAAAAAAAGTGACAGATAAGCTTTTCAACATTATGTGAACAAATTAGGTGGCCCAACAGTCCGTAGAGAACCAGGGCCTAGTGACTTACAACTCTCAACCATTCCTGTGTGCAAGTAATGTTGTCAGGGATGGAGGGGACCTACAATTTATATGCCGAATCCGAACGGCTAATTTTGAGAAAGCACTTTTTCATGACAAGAATTACTCTTGGAGAATTTGTCAATTCCTCGCAAGAGGCAGTACCCGTGAAAACTCTTTTTTTAATTAAGGTGGCACAGGCAGGGATTGAGCCCAAGACCTCTCGCATGACAGTCCAACGCACTAACCATCATGCCACGGGTACTACGTGGACGTATGTTGGTCGGTCCAATAAAATGCATTTCATACTTAATGACAGCATCAGAAAAGCTTTTAAACAGTCTCAATTTAAGTGTTAACATACATAATTTTAGATGAATTTTGGTAACTATTTTGTCGTTACATTTAACTCATCCGCCTTAGGACAAGTTTGTAGCTTGGAAAAACTATTTTATTTTCTTAGTTAAAAAGTTTTGAAAAAATCGATAAGAATGTGTATTTTGGAGAACTACCAACCTAAAAAATTAAACTTATGGTGAGAAGGTTGTAAACATTATATGGTTAAAAAAGAGTCAACAAAATTTAAGAAATTTGGAACACAATCAATTTTGTTTTTGAATTTAAAAAAATATGCTTTAGTAATAAACTATTCCTTAAAAATTGAACAATTTAAAATTAACGTGCACACAATTGTTGTGATTTCCGGCAATCGCTTTGGAAGGATCAAATTTAAAGACACAAATTATGGTGCGGAATTCGCTCACAAACTACTATACTATTCGCTAGCTAAACGCAGCAGAAGTGAAACACCTTGAAAGATCATAAGATTTGAAAAAAAATTGTTGATGTAAAACATCTCTGCCGCATTCCAAAAAAATTTACTTCAAAAGGTTTTTCCATAATATTTTCTCGTAAAAATACCGATACATTTATTTATGTATTAGTTTATGAACTGTCTCTGGTCAAAACAATATTTGACACTGCGACCGCGATTCCCGACGATAGAACAGCTAAAATTGTCATTGAAATAAAAGGTATTTCCTTGTACGATGACCTAAAATTTTCGAAAAAATATGAATACCTTTTAAATGGTCGCATTTTTAATGCCAAACAGTCAATATCAAAATTACTCAATATTTTTGCATATTGAAAATGTGTATTTAAAAGTACTCATTTTAAAAATCTAATTTTAGGAAAAACTTTCTTAAAGAAACATATTATATCCTCGAGCAGTTGGCAGGATATTACTATAGATTCGGCCTTGAAATATTGAAAACATAAAATGTCAAAAAAAAAAAAAATCGAATATTGTTCTAACTTAAACAAAAATTGAAACAAAAATATATTTTTGGAAAAATGCACTCTCAAAAATGAAGGAAATGCAATATTCCAAAAACTTGTTTCAAATCCACTTGAGTTCGTGTGAGGAAAATCCTAAAAATTTGAATAATTTAAAAAGAATTATTGTTATTCTAAACTTTGAATTTTGAAAATACCTTTAAGGACATTACAAAACTTAAGTTTCTTTTCGTAAGATCAGAAAAACAAACCAATTTTTTGAAAATAAAGGTAAAATTTCTAACAAATCTATGCATAAAGTCAATCACAACTAAACTGTATGAACTTTAGGCTAAGGGGCTTAAGGCTAAGAAAAATACTGTTTTTTTAGAACAAAAATCCGTAGAATCAAATGGGCTACTATTTTAATGTTCTTCAAAATTGATAAGAAAACTTAAAAGCAGTCTTAAAAATTGTATACACTTCTATAGACTTCAGTATAATGGACCTAGGTTAGATTAAGTTAGGTTAAGGTGGCTCGACGGTAAAACCAACACATTTAGACCAATAGTTGGTCTGTTGTGATACCACAATACCACATTGATCTTAAGATCTACCTTACTCGTTGAAAAAATCAGAGCTAGCTACGAAGCATTTGAGACAATAGATGTCGGAATTTCTAAGATCACTAGGATCATTGTAGTTAAAGTCTCCGAGGTGGAGTCTTCGTCTTTGTGACAGGACAGGAAATGAACAATTGAGCCTCTCCAAAAATCATTTTCAGGAGCTTCAAGTCGAAAATCATGCCTTACCCATTAAGCAGAGCGCTGTAAAGTCTATACTATAACGGAAATAATGTCCAATCTACCAACCAAAATGAGTAATTTAAAGCGTTTAGCATCAAGCCTTGGCCAAATTAGTTTAGTTGACCGACAAATGGTCGTATTAGACCATATTTGGTTTACTTTCTTTATGGTATCATACCTTAGAATAAGTTTACAAGTAGCTAAAGGTATACCGATGTTGGATTTGTAGCCCATTATAGGTAAAGTTGTTTCATTTTTTGCTAGTTTTTCAGCTTTGCAAATAAGGTGAATTGTGGACTGCTCCGCCATCTCCACAAGAGATGATCGGCAGTTTCGGATTGATACTGAATTTATTTACATAGAGTCTAATGACTCTTTGGCAGCTTGACTATCTGAGAAGATGCGTATATCAGTAGTCGATATCACGTTTTTTCTGGGCCAGAAGTTCTGCCCGGAACAAGCTGCAGTGATTATGAAGGCAAAATGAGAGACATAGATTTAGTTAGTCGGAGTACACGCCTTCACCAACACCGTCAACGGATTTTGATCGATCTGTACAAAATTGATATCATCTTTTAAAAATGACTTATTATAACACAGGTAGACCTGGAAGGGATGTACAGGTACACCTGGGTTATGTAGTCGACGTTACTAGGTAAAGAGCAAAATGAGTTCAGAATAATGAATCAACCAATAATTATCGTTGACTCACTGTGAAGAGTTTTGAAAGTCTACCTAGAAAGTTTTTATAACTAATTCTGCACTTGTCATAAAACTTGAACAATTCCAAAAACGGCTTTAAAAAAAAATACAAGATAGAAATTTAAAGTCACTGTTGTCGGTCTATTGAATGCAAGATTGGTGGTTAAAAACATCTGTTAGGAAGTAGTTTAAGCATTTGATCAAAATATTACCCATTTCATTCTGATATTGAAAAAGCAATAGGTATTTTTGAAGAGTGAATATTTTCTTTCATTTCAAAGAAAAAGGTAACAATAAAAAAATATCAGTCAAATTGCCCCTAAGGCTATGGTTTCAGTACAACATACTTTTCATTAAATTTTACATGACATACATTTACTTGCGGCTGTATAGTATATATGCCCTCTATAACTTCCCGAAGTCTAGCATTATGGTCTTGAAGCATCGACATGGGACCGACCCACCCGTCTTGTTGAAAATGAACATCAGTGGATGACTGATCACTATATCCCAAATATTATATAAATTCATTAATTATGGCTCTGTAGGCTAATCGATGCACCCTAACAGTCGCACCACCCCTATTTTCGAATAGTTAAAGTCCAATCATCCGTTGGAAAAATGCACCAAAAAGTGACATGTTAATGACGTAAAGGCTTTTCAACAATCATTCTTGGTATATCCAAGGCCCAAACAATTCTTATTAACGAAGCCTCTGAGGTAAAAAATGGGCCCGATCTTAATCTTAGATAAAAACCCAAAACACTAACTTATCGCTGCAGCTTAAATTCGTCCACCAGTTTCTTGAAATTCTGTCTAAAAGGTGCTTTACGACGACCCAAAAATACAAGCTGTGTATACAAATTTGAATAAATTTTGTAGTAAATTTTTACAATTTTAATGCATTTCTGAAGAGTGTATTGTTTAATTTTTAGAAATGACATAATTGAGCCGTTTATTTTGAAAGTGGCATAAGTCACTTTTTTTTTAAGTCGAGATATTTAAGATATTTGTTATACCGTTAATTACCAATACTTTTCTCGAAGGAATCTCAATAGTTCTCAACTTATTGAGTGCAAATTTTTTAAAAATGAAAAGATACCGTTCAATTGTATTTAGATTTTTTTGAAAAACTGACTTATGCCGCTTTCAAAATAAACGGCTCAATTATCAGTTGCCAAATGTCAATAAATAGCAGCTTCAAAAGTGTCAAGTGCAAGGTAGGTAGGTAGGTAGAAATGCCTGTCCTGCTTCGCGCAGGACACAATTAGCGCTGAGTGCGCCGTTTTGATACCATACCTCGTGAGATTCTGAATGGGTTTGAAAATGGGCTATGGATGGTGCACGTTCCGCACGTGCAGTCCATTTAGTGAGGGAGAAATAAGGGGGGAGGGGGTTAAAGCCACTTTGTGCTATTTAGGTATGAGATCAAATCTTTGATCTTGAATTCTGCGAGTTCCTCAATACCGTTGAAGAATTCCATACCCAAGTGGAGTGCTATTTTCCTGGCCAGGGCCGGACAGTGGCATAGAAAGCGTGGGACTGTTTCTTTTTCATCCCGGTTCTCACAGCTACGGCAGAAAGAGTTATGTGGTATACCCAATTTTGCCGCATGCTCCCCTACAGGCCAATGTCCTGTGCAGGTAGCGACAATCCTGGCTATGTCATGCCTTGGTTTGGAAATTAAATTGATTGATTTTGGTTTGTTATAGGCGGGCCAGATTTTCCTGGATATAACGCAACTCGTTAAACTACTCAACCTATGATTTGCTTCTGATGTGTATTTGGTCAGGATATTACCCTTCACAACTCCAAGAGGAGCATATACTCTCACTGCCAGAGAGTTGTGAAGGGCTGATCCTTGCCTAGCTAGCTCATCTGCCTTGTCATTACCCTCATAGCCCCTATGGCCCAGTATCCAGATAAGAGTGGCGCTCATATCCAGTTCCTTTAGGGCCTCTTTACATTGCTGGACCAGTTTAGAGGATGATAAAGCTGAATCAATGGCTTTAATAGCTGCCTGACTGTCTGTTAGTATGGCTACATTTTGGTTCTGACGGATATTTTTAAGGGCTGTACAAGCTTCCCTTATCGCCAGCAATTCTGCCTGGAACACGCTGGCAAAATCGGGAAGTCTATAGGTTTTTGAAATCTCAAGAGATTCACAGAAGACTCCTGCACCAACACCGCATTCCATCTTCGAACCATCCGTGAAGATAATTGTGTCGAAGTCTTCCGTCACAACGCCATCCTCCCAGTCGGTTCTTGACGGGAGCAAGACTCTAAACTTCTTTGAGGTGTCTAGGGTAGGGATGCAGTAATCGGTGGTTGTGGATAGGATGTCTGATGGTATCAGGCTTGTTTGGTTGCAGTGCCCGTAAGATCGAGGTGCCCAGCAGCCTGTTTCTTTGAGTCTCAAGATACTGCAGGACACCTGATATTTGATAAAGAGGTCAATCGGAAGAAGGTCCAGGATGACGTTGAGTGCATCCGTTGGACAGGACCTGATTGCCCCTGATATCCCTACGCATGCATTTCTCTGCACCTTTGTAAGCTTGTTTACTATGTAGGCTTTGTTGAGTGCGGGCCACCACACAATGGAACCATAGACCAGTATCGGTCTTACAACCGCTGTGTATGTCCATTTTATCGTTTTTGACTGGAGGCCCCACTTTTTGCCGAATGTTTTATTGCAGGCGTAGAAGACAAGTGCAAAATATCGAGTTATTTAAAATCAAACCTCTTAAGGGAAAACACTTTATCTAAGTTTTAATTTAGTTAGAACGAATGAAAATCTTTTTTTAAAACCATAAAAAGGATTTTTAAATTCACTTATTCTACAATTAAAGTTCAAAGATGATGGTAATTGGGTAAAATATGTTGAACAAATATTTCTTGGTCAAATGTGTGAAAAATTCTATATCGTTTTTCGATGCCTGTTAGACAAACAATCATATTGCCCAAACAAAGATTAATATTTTAAAATTATTTTCAACTCTTTCATTTTCTTACAATACCAAAAATAAAAGCATTTTTAGAAAAAGACAGCTGTGCAAGTAATTTTTTTTTTAAATTAACTTTAAAAAGCCTATAGCACCAATAACGCTTCTAAGACCTGTTTATTTAAAAATAAATATGCATTCTATTTAATCTGTTTTATTAATCTCTTGCTTCCTTTTATTTCCAAATCATTAAGCACTTAAATAATAAATACACACAAAACATTTTGTATATTCATTCATTCATTCATTTATTTCAAAAGCAAATTAAGTCTTAATAAAACTCAAACATCAAACCCTTGATCTCTTCAAAAAAAAAGAACCTATTTCATTTAACCGCAGTCTTCTCTTTTTATTCGAGTAGAAAATGTCTGGTGTAAAATTTATTTAATTTCCCAATCTTTTTTATTTTCGTTTTGTTCTTTGATTCTGCTCATTTTATTTTCCAACCAAACCTTACCAAGTCGCAAACAGGGTTAACTATGCTATGTAATCAGGTGCAGAATAAAAACCGCACAAAATATACAAGACCGAAAAATTGTTCACTGCAGTATAATATCTTCAAATTAGAATTCGTTTAAAATTTTAATGAAAATGATAAAAACAACCAAAAGAAAATTAAAAGTACAACAACAAAAAAACTATAAACACCAAAAGAGGGCGCTACGCATCATCAAAAACAGAAGAAACATCCGAACCCTTGTCTGCGAGAAACGTCGTCGTCGCTCGCTCGTCCTTACCTATATTATTTTCCACTGACCTGACCATCAACCCATCAAGGAAGAAACACACCAAGCCCGTTCCTAAATCCTAACTCCTAACTAACCAGTCAACCTGACATAGGAAAAACCTTAAACCTATACCTTATACGAAAATTGCAGGAGCGAAGCAAAAAAGGCCAAAAAGCAAGGCCAAATTTTGGAGGTTGGGTTAGGTGTGTTGGTGCATGGAACTCTTTTCATTAAATCCTTCGAAAAACAAGGACCAAAATGGATCTATTTCTTCTTTGGTTCTGTTTATAATAAAGAGCATATAGAGATACCTAGGTATAAAAATATCTAAATGCTATAGGTACTGAGGTACTTCTATATAGATAGAAGCTATATATGATGTAGGTTAGGTAGGATGCTGATGATGAGCAGCATGACTGACTTTCACTATAAACAGAAAGATGGAGGAAGGTGTGGATTCGGTTGGATGCTTTGGCAACATTGGGTTACCACGCCAATCTAGGTTTCAAGCAGGACATTGTCCGCATCACTGTACCAACAATTATATAGGTATAGGTAGGAGGTATACCAACCTATACTCGTTTTGTTTAATAAAGGACCTTCTCTATACCTTAGGCTTGATATTGCCGTTGCCGTTGCTGTTGTTGTTATTTGTTTTTGTTGTTGTTGTCGTTGTTGGTACTGCTGCTTTTGTGGATATATAATTCATCTGATTTCTCTTTGCCTGTCAGTTTAGTATATACTGACTTGCAAAGTGGGATGAAAACACAGGTCCTGATGGTTGTCTGTTGAAAAGTGTTTTAAGCTACAATCCCATGTGTTTCCTTAAAGTGAAGCAGATCTACTCCCATTTTTGTTATAACTTCTTGTATCTCTCTATTACTGAGGACATGAGTGCATCTCATATTATTGTTGGCCTTTTTTGATTTATTTTAGAAGATATTAAACTTAATTGTCATTTAAAGAACTTCAAAAATACGTTGAGATATTTGAGACTTAAAAGTGATAAGTTAGTACAATTACATTTTTTAAATAGCCAATTTATTAATATTTGTTTTAATTTATGAGATACAATTTGATCTAAGTTAATATCACTTATCCTTTTCAACATTTTTGAATCCAAAGCAATCCATACAACTTTTCAGAAATATTAGTTGAAGAGGTTTTAATTTTTATAGATGGACACATGATTTTGCCAACTGTCAAAAATCAAAAAAAAGTTTCTAAAAATATTGTAATTTTTGAACGAAATTTAGAGTTAGTTTCATTTTCCACCCGTGGCATGATGGTTAGTGCGTTGGACTGTCATGCCAAAGGTCTTGGGTTCGATCCCTGCCTAGTGCCTATGCCATCTAAAGTTTTTTCGCGGGTACTGCCTCTTGCGAGGAATTGACAAATTCTCCAAGAGTAATTCTTATCATGAAAAGTGCTTTCTCAAATTAGCCGTTCGGATTCGGCATATAAACTGCAGGTCCCTTCCATCCCTGTCAACATTACTCGCACACAGGAGTGGTTGAGAGTTGTAAGTCACTAGGCCCTGGTTCTCTACGGACTGTTGCGCCACCCGATTTATTTTATTTATTTTTATTCATTTTCCACCCAAAACAACTTTTTTAAAGAAGTATTTTTTTTTTTACTTTATATGAAAAACGGACAAGGAATTTAAAAAAAAAATTAAAATAGAGCTGACGAAAAGTAAAAAGTTTAAAGAAGTTTTAAATTTGTATGTGAATTTTACACTTTAAAAAACTGACTTATGACTTTTTGGAAAACCGTCCATATTTTTATAAAGTTCCTAAAAATATTGCACACACAAATCCTTGTGGATTGTGGAAATTTAATGCAAAACCGTAAGGAATTTAGAAATTAAGCCTTTCGTAAAAGAAAAACATTGCTTAACCGATTTTTAATATCTTAGAACTTAGACCCCCAAATTTGAGGGTCTCATAAATCGAAGTTCTATCTCGAAATGAGATCTATTCGTAAATCAGAGTTCTAAAACTTAAGAACTTGATGAAGAAATGAGAGTTAGAACTCAATTGAGTTCTAATTTATCAATAAACCGAATTGTTTTTTGGCCGTAAACAAATCAAATATTTATAATTCTATTTAAGAAATCATGAAAAAACGATTTATTACGATTCCAAAAACAAAGTCTCAGTTTAGTGCTTTTGAAAAAAAAATTAATTCAGGAAGTTCTTGTATAAAATGGGTTATAAAAGTTATGATTTTGGGAACAGCTTTTCTCTGTTCAAAACTAAAGGAAAAACTGGAATGGAAAGCAACATTTCATGACCTTGTTTAGTGCCACTTTCAAAAACACTTACTAAATACGTATTAAGCTACAAATCAAAATTTCTTACCCAAAACAAGTATTAGGCATTAAAGGACTAGTTTATCTTCATCCCAAAAATCCATATTTAAAAATTACATAGAGCTCAAAAATTAACAAAAAAGAAAACGAAATAAATTTTGAAATTTAATAATATTGAAATCTGGTTCTGTCATATTGATGCAGAATTTTGTGATTGATTAGTGAAAGTAATGTATTTATTAAGAACTTATTTTGATAATTTTCAGGGCCAAAAATTGACATTTCATTCAAAATTTTCTCTAAAAAATAGTCGAAAAGCCTTTCAAGACTGTCATACCACCCAAATCATTGAATGAATGTTACATGTTTTGAATATCAAAAATCTAAAATATTTGAAGAGTTCAGAAGCAGTAGTGTGTAGTAGTAGTGGGAGTTGCAATACGAGGGAGTTTCAATTCCAGAAATTTGAATTTAATTTTATTTTATTTTGGGCGTTATTTCAAGAATGATAAAACGAAAATCTCAAAATGTTTAAAGCAAATGGCATAATACCCAAAATATAGGACTTTGAGCCTAAATTGTATAGCATCTTCCTATTAATTAAGTTTTTGGGTGTTTTAACATTTTACATTTGCAATTTTCAAGAATTTTCAACTTGATGTTGAAACTATGTACAAACATTTTAAAAATGATGAAAGTGATTTCAAATTGTGCCCTACTTGCGATACGAAAATAAACTTGATTTTGTCGCATTAATACCAAGAACTATCATTTTTTTTTAAAAAAGAATGATTCAAAAAATGTTGAGCAAATGGTATTTGAACAAAAATTTAATGAAGTTCAATGAAAACATGTATTTGAAAAATTTATTTATGATACACACGAATTTTCGAATGGTTTTTGTTTATAAATATGTTACTTTTTGAAGTTTGAAACGTATATGAAAACGAAAAGTATAAGGATTTGACAATTTTCAACAGTTGATACAAGTTGTACGTCGCTCTAGACTGAGATAATCACTTAATAGCCAATTCTCTGATGATGATTTGTGTTTAAAAACTTTTACAGCTCTCAAAACTTTAAGAGTTCAGTTAACACAAAAATTTAAGCCGATTGATAACCAGCAACGTCGTATTTTAGCTGATTCGATCCTTTAAAGACATCGAAACATTGGGATTTTCTACTCAGTGATGAGCCCATTTTCACCTCGGAGGGAGGCTGCGTAAAAAGCGCTATTTTCACATCTGGGGTTAAAAAAACTTAAGAATGTTTTTAAAAAGTCTCTTTATCTTCAAATTGTGACTGTTTGGAACATTTTTTTGGACTAACACCGATCGCGATGCCAGTGTAACAAGACCTTAACAAGACTTGTGCAACTGTTACGGTGAATGGATTGACCTACCTAGCCTACCAAACAAAGAAGAAATCAATTGAAATTTTTAAAAAAAAGTTTACTTATCGTGTTATTTTTCGACAAGATGATCAAAATTTTCCACTGCTATCTTTTGAATTAATACCTCTAGAGGATATAGTCTGCAACCGCTGGTGTCCATATCTTTTCTTTAATTTAAAATGAAATATCTTATTCGAAAACCCTTTGTTAAAAAAAAGGTTAACATTTTGGCTAACCCTAAATATCTCACGAACCAATAACGCTAGAGACTTGAAATAAATTTTTAAATATATATTGTATAGTGAAACCTCGAAAATCTTACGAACAAAAAATGACTTTATCTCCAAAACAATTTTGTGCAACGAAGAATAACGTTTTTAACATCTGGTAAAATTTTGAGAAAAATCGAATTGACAGTTTTTTTTATAAAAAAAACTAGCGGCCCGTCCCGGCTTCGCACGGGTAGACATAAATAGATATTTAAGTTATAAGCATGCTAATCAAAACGAACATGAATCACTAAATTAGAAAACATTTCTTTGGCCTATCATTATTACTCTTCGCAGCGTATGCGATGACATTTTATGGCTAATTTTTTTACACCTTCGGTTGGTTGTAATAAGAATTTCTAAAGATTTCTATAGTAATCTAGTACTAAATACAGCCTATGTTACTCAGTGATAATGTAGTTTTCTAATGAAAAAAGAATTATTAAAATCGGTCCAGTACTTTTTGATTTTATTCGTTACATACAAAAATACAAATCTTTCCTCTTTATAATATTATAGTGTAGATAAAAACCTAAACAAATATTACTCAAAGTTGGTAAAAATTGATTTTCGACTCAAATGTCTTTTCAAAAATTTTAGATTATGGCTTTAAACTAATGTTGTCTTGTAAGAAATACTGTTTTCAATATTCGTTAAAATTTTAAGAAAAATGGAATTGACAAAGATAGAAAAGATAAAAAAAAATAATAAAAGTTGTTAAACATCAATGTTCGACTCAAATATCTTTTCAAAAATTTGACATTATGGCTTCAAACCAATTTTTTCTTATAAGAAATATTGTTATTCGTTAAAATTATGAGAATAATCGAAATGACAGTTTTTTTACAAAAAATAAAAACCTAAAAAAAACAATGCTAGAACTTGGTAAAAATTTACTTTCGAGTCGAATATCTTTTCAAAAATTAAAAATATTGGCTTTAAACTAATTTTATCTCACAGAAAATATTGTTTTCGACATTCAGTAATTTTTTTACAAAAATCCAAAAGTCGTTTTTTTCATAAAAATTAAAATATAAAAAACTAGAGGCAAAATTGTTAAAAATTGATGTTCGGTTCTCGATATCTTGTGAATAATAGAAGAGATTGAATTGACAGAATTATTTCATTTATCCAATTTTTATTTGTTTATATAAGAAATAAAAACTTTTAAGAAATGCCACTAAAATTGTCAAAAATTGGTTTTCGACTAAAAATCTCATTTACAAAAATAGATTTTTAAATCAAAATATTTCATCATATGCAAAATATTATTGGTAATTTACTTTTCATGTTTTTAGTATTCAAAATTCTATTTCTAGTCATAATCCCTAATTTTCCAAGGTTCTTACACTTAAAAAGAGCTCAGGCTTTTAATTACTAAATCCAATTTCAAAAACAATGACCCCATACGGTTCTAATATGTATATGATACTCGTACCAATTTTATTATTTGACCTTAAGTGCCCTTTACTTTATTTATAACAAAATACGATCTATGATGAGGCCTTCTATACTAAAATTCAATGCCAAGAAGCGGATGGTGGTGCATCAGACCATCATCAGACAAAATATCCTTATCACAAAGCAGAGGAGTTTATGTTTGAGGGGTTTTTCTTTTTTGTGTTTTCCAATTGATGGATGTTGTATAGTTCGTTAATATAATAAAACCACAAGAACAACCTGCTTGAGTGTGAGCTAAACTTCACCACTAATCCACCCTTCGTAGTGAATCTAATCAGCAAGGATAATTTCAACGTTACACCTATCAACATACATTTGGCTACGACACTAAGAGAGTATAAAGAACACAACTGACTGTAGTCCTGCCCTGTTAGTGGTAGTACTCGTAGTAGTACGAGTACCGTACCTAGAGAGTAGAAGTAGGTTTGAGTTGATTGCATTGTGTGTGCATCAACCAACAGATATAATATAAAAAGGGGGTAGTTTGTTGTCTACCCTTACCTTCTATAAGGTTTGGGGGTACTTATAGCTAGTATAGAAATGGTTTAATTTCTACAACCAGACACAGGCTTATCCTTTGGGTAAACAAACAACCATTAAAATGTTTTTTTATTTTGTATTCTATTTTTAATTTCACTTGTTGTTGTTGTAGCTGCTTATATTTATTATTGTTGCTTGCATTTTTATTCCCTATGCAGACTGATATCTGTTTTTGTGTTTTGTTCGTCCTTCAACAGCGAGTTACTCGTATTTTAAATTATAAGGGTGGTCCTGATGGTTGGTATAGGAATCACTTGCTATGTATCCTTGAATATTATAGAGAGAATTGCATCCGCCGATACCCGTCGACGTAGTCGTGGTGGTCGCTGCGGCAGCATCGAGTTGTTTTAGGATTCTCACTTCGATGATCTCGAGAGGGAAAATTCTAGTAATATATCCTTTCATCCGCATATTCGATTGCTGTATTCTAGGATTACCCGCTCATCCATTTCTCTCTGCGTCTCTTACTATGTGATGTGTTTTGTATAACAACCGACAAAATAATAGGAGTTGGTACTATTTGTCCATCATGATGATGTTAGAGACAGAGTTGGGGGTGGAAAAAATTGAGTGTTAGTCCGAAATAAATGGGTTTATGTTAAACCTTTATCATCATCATCAGCATCAACATTACCATCAACATCATATGTTCCTTCAAAAAGGAGTAGTATTCAGAGGGGAACAAAAAGGAATGGTTGTGTATATATTTGTATTGTATTGTGTATCCTTGACGGGTAAATTGATTGTGCATGAATCAAAAAAAATAGAAGAAAAACGAAAACCAAGTTAATTCAAAAGAGTTGGCTTTTCTGACATCGGGGTTTATTTGTTGAAGCTTACGAGAGTTTAGCTGATGTTCTAACTTACTATATACTCTGATGGGTGTTAGCTATGTGGCCTTTAGCAAAGCCCTTCTTGAAAGAAAAGGATTATATCGCTTGACTGCTGGTCTTGCTTTAGACAGTTGTTGTTGGTTATTTGCTAAAACATCAAAAAGAAAACAACAACAGCAATAAACAAAAATGTAGAATAAACGTGCGAAGTGCAATCAGTCGAAGGATTCGAGGAGGGTTAAATATACACACAATTTTTATTTTATTTTTGAAAGTCCTGTAAATGACAGTAAAAGTGGTTTTGGTTTTCACAAAACCAAATTTTTACCAAAAACATGCTTAAAGGGAGTCTAATGAAATGTAATACCATTTTTTCAAGTAGAATTTTGATAAATGTGAGCTGGCCGGTCGGTCGTATTAAGCAGATGTTTTTTTTTGTGGGGGGGGGGATTATAATTTTGTTTAGTTTTGGTATTAAGAACATGTTATGTAAAAGCAGACTTCCAAGAAAAATATTGAGAGCATATGGACTTTCTTTGTATTTAGGCTAAGCATTAACTACTTATAATATTTGCTTGATCTGAGTTATTGCAATAAAGCGGGGAAAGTTATAATTTAATATGATATAATGTTAAAAAGGGCTTATGGATGTTAAAATGGAATGTTTTTTAAAAAGTACATAAGTTGTTGTTTTAAAAAATATTGAATGCAACAACTAAAATATTCTTCTTACAAAACTCTGAATAATGATTTAATTGACATGAATTTTGAAAGTCAAAGGAAGGCGAACAAATTGTTATTTTTTATATAGAAAGTGACGTAAGTACACATACGCATTTTCAAAAACGGTTTTTGAGATCTTCTGATTATATTTTTTCCATTTTCGTAAAAGTCTTTAGAATCCTGAAATCCTAAATTAGAAAATAGAAAAACGAAAATCCCAGAAATCCCCCAAATCCAATATAATGTTGCTTAAATTTCAGATGGTGTTACAAAATTTGATTGATTTTCAGTAATTTGTCAAGATTTCAGTATTTTTAGTTTCGGGATATTGAGATTTCTTGATTTTGGGCTAAGTCTATTTTTGTGTTGGTGTTTTCTTGTGATTTTTTGTTTGTTTTGTATTTTTCAATTGATTTAAGATTTTAAGGTTTTGTGTTTTTAAATTTGTTCTTAATTTAGATTGTTTGGGTGTTTAGGCTATTCACATCGTCGCGGTAGATCTAATACCTTGTAACATAGAAAAGTTTAATAAATTACCTAAATGATGCACTAAAGAAAAATACCTTGAACAACAGTTTCGAATCTAAAGACAAAAAAACCAGATCAATGTTATTAGTCCTCAATACTTTCATATCAAGTTTTTTTCTCACCTGAAAAATAAACTTTTCTGGGTTACAAGGTATTCAATCTACAGCGATGATATTTTGAAATATTAGGTTTTTGAGATTAAAACAAAATAAAAGTCCCTGTTTATCATAGGTTTTTAGTTTATCATGATGTTTTTGAGATTGTGTGCTTTACTGGTTAAGTATTTTTGTTTTTCTGCATGGGCTTAGAATATTCTGATTTGTGAGGTTTCACTATTTTAACTTTCTTAGGTTTTTTCAATTTCTTTAGATTTGTTTTGTTTGTAATTCTAATTTTGACAGTTTTCAAAAACAGAGGCTGGGATGGAACTCACACTAATAACTTCTCTTACGTACTTTCGGGTGTCTTACTGAAATCAATATTTTTCTTTTTTCTGCTAATACAGTTTTTTAGTGTTCTCTTATTTTCTAAAAAATTAAATAAAAGTAAACAACAATTTGGAGAAAAAACTGTTGGAAGAGGAAAACGGAAATATTTTTTTCTATATAGGACAGACCAAAGGCATATATGGTGTTGGAATGCTTACAAATAAAAAACTGAAGAAAAATATTAAAGTGGTAACTCTACACAACGAAAGAATTTGCATCATGCGAATTGGAGATCAACAAAACAAGGGTCGTGATTGTCCAGGTTTATGCTCCCACCGAAGCTTCAAACGAAGAAAAAATTGATTCTTTCTATGAAGATCTCAATAAAATTATCTCAAAATCAAGATCAAAAATTCTCTACATAATTGGAGATTTTAACGCTAAAGTGGGCTTCAGAAAAGATGGTGAAGAAGGTATAATGGGAGAGAACGGATTTGGATCCAGAAACCAGCGTGGTGAAAAGATGATAACATGGTTATGGCAAAATGGTTTAACCGTCTGCAACAGTCTGTTTAAGAAAAAGACAAAAAATAAATGGACCTGGATATCTCCAAACCGTTTAGTAAAAAATGAGATTGATTTCATAGTCACCAACAAAAGAAAAACAGTTCAAGACGTCTCTATTATAAACCGGTTGAATTTTGAAAGCGACCATCGAATGGTACGTGCTAAAATAAAAATCAGCCACAAGACAAAAGAATAACACAAATCTCAACCTAAAAAGGATATACCAAAAATTATATCAAATGAAGACAAAACCAGCTACCTTGAGAAAATCAAAAATATGTGTAGTTTGGAATTCATAAAATCTTTAAGTACAGTTCAATCCCAATACGATGCTTTTGAAAAAGCTCTACTAGTCTCAGCAAATGAAAACATAATTAAACCTATTCCCAAAAAGCCAGATAAAATGTCAAGTACAACAAAAAGTTTAATTGAAGAAAGAGAAAATCTTCGTCATAAAGCATATTTAGATGAAAACGACAAACAAACGCTCAAATTATTGAGAAAACGTATCAAACAAAATATTAAAGATGACACTAAAATATATGATGAAAAAATGTTGAAAATGTACTTGGAAGATAACAAATCAATCAAAAAAGCAAAAGAACACTTTTCTCAAGGAAAAGAATGGATGATTGCTTTAGATGACAAAAAACAAAAAATAAGGGATAGAAACGAAATAAATATGTCCGCCACAAATTTTTTCAAGGACCTATACCAATCAAAGTTTACTTTTGACCAAACCACTTCAGAAATGCCAGATTTGGATAATTACGATAGCTTCCCAGTGTTTTTGGAATCGGAAGTGGAAGAATCAATCAACGAACTGAAGTCGGGGAAAAGCTTTGGAAGTGACGGCATAAAAGCGGAAATGCTTAAAATTGGAAAAAGCTCGATCTTAAATGTTTTAACATTTATATTTAATCAAACTTTGATGCATGAAGAACTACCATATCAATGGACAGAATCAAACATAATCCTCATTCACAAAAAGGGTAAAAAAGATGATATTAATAATTATAGACCAATAAGCATTATATCAATAATATACAAAGTATACGCCAAATGTCTATTAAGAAGATGTAAAGATATATTCAACAGAAACCAACCAAAAGAACAAGCAGGTTTTCGATCGGGATATTCTACAACAGACCATCTTCAATCAATCAACCAACTGATTGAGAAAAGTGTGGAGTATAACAAAGACCTATATATAGCGTTTGTTGATTTTTACAAGGCATTCGATTCTGTAGAACATGTTAAAATATGGCAAGCCTTAAAGCAGCAAGGTATCCCACACAAAATTATTAGAATCTTGAGAATCTTATACATGAAGAGTACATCAAAAATAACAACTGAAGTTAAAGGTCCAACGTTTACAATAGGCAGAGGAGTAAGACAAGGAGATCCTCTTTCACCAGCACTTTTCTGTGCATTGTTGGAAGAGATATTTAGAAGCATAGACATTGAAAACCTTGGCTTGAACATAGACGGCGAAAAACTTTCTAATCTTCGTTTTGCAGACGATATAGTTCTTTTTGCAGAAACTCCAAATGAACTCCAAGAAATGATTACAAAATTATCAGAAGGTTGTGCAACAGCAGGGTTGGAAATGAGCCAAACAAAAACTAAACTCATGACTAACAGTGCAGAGACTCAAATAAACATAGGAAGAGATACACTTGAATACGTCCAAGAATACATATACTTGGGACAAATCATATCATTCAAAAATCGAATGGAGAAAGAAATACAAAGAAGAATTTCAAATAGTTGGAAGCAGGTATGGAACCTTAAGAACGTATTTGGATCAAAAATAAGTGAAACATGAGGAAAAAATGTATTCGACATGGCTGTCCTTCCGGTTTTAACGTATGGTTCACAAACCTGGAGCATGAACGTACAAAGTTTGAGAAAACTCGAAACTACTCAAAGGGCTATAGAAAGATCACTTCTTAACATATCTAGGTTTGAAAGAGTGAGAAATACAAGATTAAGAGAAATCACAAAATTTGAAGATGTAACAAAAAGAGTTAAAACACAAAAATGGAAATGGGCAGGACATATAGCAAGAACAAGTGATGACCGCTGGACAAAAAAGCTAACAGAATGGTACCCAAGAGATGGAACAAGAAGAGCAGGAAGACAAATTTTGCGATGGAGAGACGATATCCAAAGACTTAATCCACGGTGGCAGCAGTTTGCAAGGAATAGAGAAGCATGGAATATTTTGGGGGAGGCTTATACTCTTAACATATTATAAAGAAAATTTGCAATCGGAATATATATATATACAAGATAATAAATAATTAATAATAATATTAATGAGATAATAATATTAATGAAGTAATAATTATATTAATGTAAAATGCTATTATTAAGAATTTAACTTGTTAATTTTATTATGTAGATATAATATGTATATTATGATTGTTAATACTATGTCAACAGAGTGATTAAAGCTTTATATAATAATAATAATAATAATAATAATAATAATAATAATAATAATAATAATAATAATAATAATAATAATAATAATAATAATAATAATAATAATAATAATAATAATAATAATAATAATAATAATAATAATAATAATAATAATAATAATAATAATAATAATAATAATAATAATAATAATAATAATAATAATAATAATAATAATAATAATAATAATAATAATAATACTAATAATAAACAACAATATTTTGGATATAATAAAATAATTTTAATTTTAATATTTGTTTTTGTAAACGAGATTTTTTTTTTAGCCGAAAATCAATTTTAACTAATTTTAGTATCATTTTTTTAAAGTTTGTATTTCTTATATTACAAATATAATTTTTCTAGTACCATTACCTTCCGTTAGCATTCAAATTTAGAACAGAATAAAATCGTTTTGAAGGTAAAACCTTCATTTATTCACAAGATATCGAGAATTGAAGATCAATTTGTTACGAATTTGAAAAAATTGATGGTTGGTTTTCTATACAAATTTTAGTGCATGTTGGAAACAAAATTTTTTATAAGATGCAAAAGTTATTTGAGTCGAAAATCAATTTTTACCAACTTTTTTATTTATAAATAAATAAATAAATAAATTAGGTGGCGCAACAGTCCGTAGAGAACCAGGGCCTAGTGACTTACAACTCTCAACCATTCCTGTGTGCGAGTAATGTTGTCAGGGATGGAGAATTCGAACGGCTAATTTGAGAAAGCACTTTTTCATGATATGAATTACTCTTGGAGAATTTGTCAATTCCTCGCAATAGGCAGTACCCGTGAAAACTCTTTTTTTTTTTTTTTTTTTTTAATTAAGGTGGCACAGGCAGGGATTGAACCCAAGACCTCTCGCATGACAGTCCAACGCACTAACCATCATGCCACGGGTACTACTAACTCTTTTATTTAGGTGTTTATTTATTTGTAAAAAAAAAAAAAAAAAAAAAATGCCAATTCGATTTTTTCTTAAAAAAATTTGCAATTTGTAAAATCGAACCGAATAAGATAAAGCCTATTGGAAGTTAAAAAAGTTTTTCCCGAATTTTCGTTTTTTTTTTGGATTCTAGGTTTTTCAAATGATTGCACTTTCTTGATTTTTTATTTTAGTTTTCTGTAATTTTTATTTTTCCATTTTTTTTTTTTTTGGATTCTGAGTTTTTCAAATGTTTGTAGTTTCTTGATTTATTAATTTTATTTTTCTTAAATTTTATATTTTCACAGATTCTTAATTTCCTGGTAATTGCCTGTTTTTTGCAATCTTGGAAAATTCAAGAAAAGCTTCTGCTTATTATTAGCCAGCTACTGAAATTAAAATACGCTGAAATTTTGTTAAAAGGATAGATTTTCTAAACCTGAATAATTTGTATTCTTTATTTAGGGCTTATTTTAAAAGCTGTTAGGAGTTATGAGCATTATCCAACAAAAAAAAACAAAGGTATTGCAGATACCACAAAGTTTTCCAAAGCCCACTTTGATGAAAAAATATAATTTATTAAATTTTTGACTAAATGTACCACGTCCCAATATTTTGGATCGTTTTCTCCAAATCTAACGAAAAAAAAAACGAAAAAATGTGTCATAATCTTTTCTGTGTAAAATAACTAAATACTTTTATAAAATATATTTTTAGAGTAATTATCAAAAAAGAGAACTTGATTCCAGAAACGTCACCCCCACTTTCTAATTGGAATTGGGTTTAAAAAATAAGAAAGAGGTCTTTTAATGGAGTTTTAAGGACGTACAAATGAAGCTCTCCACTAAAATTCAGTGTTGTCAAATTCTTTTCTTAATGAATATCAACGAACAACATAATATTTTTATTTGCATAATCGGCACAGACTCAAGTATTACTTGTACTCGTAATAGGTTAGAAACACAGTGTGAGAATTAGAAATTAGGCAGAGGATAGTAAGGACTCATCCGAGTAAGTTTTTGTTTGTATTCTTGAACACTCCAATGACAGGGAAAAACGTTACGTGTTAAATTATTCAACATTCGCGGAGTACGGCTGATGAACAAATCTCTATAGTACAAAGTATAGCTGAGATTGAAGGGTATTCCTTGAGAATTGAGTATTACGGTTAAACTATTTAACGGAGAAGGAATGCAGCTACCTTTTTTTACAAGAGTGCAGCCCGTAAACGTCAAGAAACAGGAAACATTACGATATAGTGTTCAAGTGGCGTAAATAAGTCAATGATGTTAGTATCACCGACGATTTTAAAGGTACTTCTTAGAGTACTATCCAACAGACTTAAGTAACATAAAGCACAAGCACAAATTAATTTAAGTCATAATTTTCCACTTAAAGCTTCTTATTAGACGCAGAAGGTACATCTTCTAAAAAACTAAATATGTATCTAAATTTTTATTTTCAAAGACTCAATAATTGGTAATTTCAAGAGCCTTCAAAATCAATAAACCTATAATTAAAACATACAAAACAACACAAACGAATCGTTACTAAAATAAAATCACTTTGCGGTTTTGCTTTGTTATTAAAAATGTTTGACCACAAGTGAAAGAGGCAATAAAAAATATCTAACTCTTCTATTTTCAATTCATGTTCCAATTAAAAATTTCCTCAAAGTCCAGTATATCCTATCTATTATATCCTTTCCACTATCCAACACAACTTGTGCTTGTCATTCTATTATAGACAGACACACACACACATCATCATATTATTGTGCATATCCTTCAATCAGCTAAGTTTTGGATTTCGAGAGTCCTAAGTACCATACAATAAATTCATATATCTCCATATGTGAAGCAATCGAGGACCGAGTACGGACCGAACGAGATATACACTATATCGACAATAAAGCAACTAACCCAAAACAAAAAATTCAAACATTCAACAAAACTCAAAAAAAATATACTTTTAAAAAATTCTAAAGCCCAAAGAAGAGAAACTGGCTTGGCTGGACTGGGCTGAGGTGCATGACGTCCAAACCTGTCTACAAACAATATTCAACAAAACCAAGCACACATTCTAGATACTATTTCTACATTCATACTCGTCGTAGCTCCAAAAAGACCGCGCTGCAAAATAACAAACTAATCCACTACTTTTAATTATTCCGCTCACATAAAATAGAAAAGTTTCAGAAATTCGTTCGTCTGTATTTTTGTTCCTACTTTTTTCAACATTCCTGTTTTTATATTTTTTACCCTCTCTAGATAGCCTTAGACGATGAACTATCTGCACCGAGTATACAAAAAGACTCAGCCAACTAACCCACAGAAAAAAGAAGCAAGCTTCAAAAAAAAAACAGTGAAAAAGCAAATAAAAAAATCAAGCCCCGACCACTTCACAGAGAAAAATCAAAGACAGGACAATTTTGTTGGCATACACCTAAACTTAACCTACATATGCACATACTATCGTATATGTATGTATATTCAGCGCCCCCGCAGAATATTGACGGATAGTACAAAGTGAAGAGAAGCTTTGAAGGAGGAAAGGATTTTTCGAATCGAGCACACAAAACCGAGGTGGGTTGGCTTAGGTCGAGGTATGCCGAAAAATCGACAAAATCTAATCCAAAATTGCTTTTATTTAAGCAGAAGAGAGGAGTATTGGAGGTGGAAGAGTTGGAGCATGGTAGCACCAGCAGCTTTAGCTTCAGCAGCAAAAAGATACAAAGAGGTGCATAGATATTTTTGTGTTCAATCTTTCTTTTTTTCAATATATACATAAGCGGGAGTATAGAAAAATATGAAAACTCGAGCTATAGCTCTTCCGGGTCATGTACTTGGCAGATAGACGAAGCGTATGACAACTCAGATACGTGGTGTGTTCCTGTGTTGGGCTTGTGCTCTCTTTTGTCGTCGACAACGACGTTAAAGCACAGTCACACAGTTGTTGTTGCTGTAGCTATGCGTCAGCCTTCTATTGTACCTATCTTTTCCCACGTTCTTTTTTTTTTGTTTGATGTCAGGAGGTGATTTTTTAGAGGGGGGGGGGGGTGTTGTAGTGGAATAATACAATTTTTATCTTGTATTGAAGCATGTTGCTGTTGCATGGTGTGGACACTTCAATTTACCTCAAATTAAAGATGAATTCAAGTCGAAGTTTAGAAAATAAAAAGTAGAAAATGCATTAAAGATACGAAAAAAGATATAAACACATCTCAAGGAAATCCCTTAAGTAGAAGAGATAAAAGCTTTCCCATTAATCTTCATTCGAATTGAAAGGAAAGGCAAGTTCGAATCACCATAAAAATATCCCACTAGACAAAATGGATATCTTATAATAAGGAGTGAGAGTTTAAAAGGATAACTCCTTTTTTTCAAGAAATTCATCCAAAAAAAAGAAGAATCTCAATTTTACATTTATTGCAATTTTTTGTTGACCAATTTATTTGCCAACAGACAAAATAAAGTTTTAAATGAATTGAAACATTATTTTTCATTTAAGCCACTCGATAGGTATGGAGACCGAGAGTTCAGAGAAACTGAGACAGGAGTTTTTGAATACAATTGTTCATGCAAGTTTAATAATGAGTGACGTACGGTTTTCCAGAGTTGAAGGAGACCTAAAATTTTATATTGAATGTTCATATAAGATGACAGAGAGAAATTCTAAAGGCAGCTATTTCTGACTTAATTTATTGATTTAATAAAAAATGTATAAAACTAGAATTTCCAATTAACAAACATATTTTTTTATTCTGGAGCTTTGCATCAATCAACTAATCGTTAAAGTTTCTTTAGATTAAATGGAAGTCTAATAACGTTCCTTAAACTCACTGATAAACAAGTCACCCTTAGGTCACTTTCTCACAGACAGAAATTTACATGCAAAGCATGTTATAGCTTTTTAAACGAAAAATGTTATAAAGGAAAGTACTTTAATCAATAGGGTTTTTCAATAAAAGGTTTTATTTTGAATAACCAGCTGTCACATTTGAAGCTGTAAAAATACGACATTTTTAAAAATTGAACAATGCGCGATTCAACAACGAATTTTAATTTTGTTACAAATTCAGTACAAAAATGGTAAACATTTTGCAGCCAAAACAAAACAATAGAAATTTAGCAAGAAACGTTTTCTGACCTTGTCATTTCTAGAAAATGTGGCCACAATTGTCCACAGAAATCATATGATTTAACACCTTTAGACCTTTTTTCTTTGGAGCACAGTAAATGATAAGCCAATGCTCCAAAATCACCTCTGCACAAAGGGACCAGAGCTGCTTGTGAGCTCTACGAGCAGAAGAGGAGAGAGGAACACTGGCTTCTTAGATGAAAAAAAAGGGAGCGTGAGAAGTGCGCAATCGAGGAGATAGAGGGATTTCACAACAGGAATGAGGTACCAGACCAGCCAATAACCGAAACTTGTAAGGACGATCAGGGGAACATCGTAGTAGAACTGCATTTTATGTTGAGAATAGCCGAAAGACCATTTCTCCAAATTATATAACGGTGATGACGAACCGAATTCCGCTGTAAGGGAGATAGAAGCACTCAACCTAGGCGACTCAGATCATTAATTCCACCTACCTGACTTCGACGAAGTGAAAATAGCCATATCTAAACTGAAGTCAAACAAAGCTGCTGGAGCTGACGGTTTCGCTTTCGAATTATTCAAAGCAGCAGGCGATGACTTGTTAGGGAGCATGCACCAACTCATCTGCAAAATATCGTTGAAAGAAAGCATGCCCGATGAGTACAATCTTAGCATAGTTACATACATAAGAAAGGAGACCCTCTGAATTGCGCCAACTAGAGAAGCATCCAGTCTCCTTAACATTGCATATACATAAGATCCTTTCTGCCGTATTATGTGAACGTCTGAAGCCATTCGTCAACAACCTGATAGGTTCTTATCAGTGTGGCTTCAGACCAGAAAAGTCCACCATTGACCAAATATTCACACTACGGCAGATCTTGAAAAAAACCCAGGAACTTCAAATCGATACCCACCGTCTCTTTATCAATTTTAAAGCCGCGTATGACAGCATCTATAGGAAAGAGCTCCACAGAGTAATGTCTAGTGTTGGCATCCCTGTCAAACTTATCTGTTTGTGTAGAATGACAATGGAGAATGCACGCTCCCCTATCAAGGTCGGAAAAGATCTCATCGATGCATTTGATGTCAAAAAATGTTTTAGACAAGACAATGCACTGTCATGCGACTTTTTTTTCAGTTTATTTATTTATTAAGCTTAAGGATACGCAGAGGATATTGATACAATTGGAAAGATCAAAGCGTGATGTCAGTGGAGCGTTTTTGAGTATTGCTACGGAAGCGGAGAAGATGGGTTTAGTGGTCAATGAAGGCAAGGTCAAGTACATGCTGTCATCAAAAAAGGACATTGAACGACGACATCTTGGACACAACGTCACCATGGACAGCTACAACTTTGAGGTAGTTGAGGACTTTGTCTACCAAGGAACCGCTATAAATTCAGACAACAACACCAGCGCTGAAATCAAACGAAGAATAACTCTTAGAAATTGCTGCTTCCTTGGACTTAGAAGGAAATTGAGTAGTATAGGTGATTTTCGGTCCCGTCTGCATAAATGGAGAATGGAGGAAAATATACAACGGCGAACTGTAGGGGCTGTAAAACGACATTGACCTAGTTAACAGAATTAAAGTCCAACAACTTAGATGGCTGGGTCATGAAGAGCGAATGGAAATAAAGGCTTCAATCGGAAAGGTCTTTCAATCCAATCTTGAGAGACGGTGGCGCACCCAGGTGGTTGAAGACCTCAACCAACTTGGCATGCGAAACAGAAGACAGTTAGTTAGGGACCGAGCTGGCTGGAGACTCATGTTGGTTGAGCCCGGACTGTAGAGCCACCTTAAGTAAGTAAGTAAGATCTAATAGCACTTTAAACAACAAATTCAAAACGTTTGCTGAAACCCCTAAATACTGACAAGACCGGCTAAAGTGTCAGAGTTTAAAAGAACGACTTACGGACCGAAAGACTTTTAAATTAACCTTCGGGCAATGTAAATATGTAAGCTTCAATATCAAAATTTGGTTTTGGACTTAACTATACGAGTATCAATGTTTTATCAAATATTTATTAACTTCCCATAGGAAGTTATTGTAATGGGTCCGATTTGTCAAATTGAAAATTTTGACATTTATCGACGTTTCAAGATCCCTAGAGTCGAAATAAAAGATTTTTAGAAAGATGTCTGTGCGTGCGTGTATACGTACGTTCGTACGTCTGTACGTTCGCGACGTTTTTTTCGTCGTCCATAGCTCAAGAACCAGAAGAGATATCGACTTCAAATAAATTTTGTTATACAGATAATAAGGCAGAAAGATGCAGTAAAGGCTCTCAGGAAAATTGCGCGGGTGGTTTTTTTACCATAGCAGTTTAAAAAAAAGGTGAAAATGTTGGTTAAACCTAAATACCTCATGATCCAATGACGCTAGAGACTTGAATTAAATTTTATATTATATATTGTAACGTGATACAAAACAATTATATTTTTGGAGAAAATCCAATTAACGGTTTTTTTATAAACCAAAAAAACTGAAAATAAAAAATTGTCACCTCGAAAAATTTACGACTAAAACATGATTTCATCTACAAAACAATTTTTTTTTATAAAAAATAAAATCCTAAAAAAAACACTACTCATAGTTGGTAAAAATTGAATTTCGATTTAAATATCTTTTCAAAAACTTAAGATTCAGGCTTAAAACTTTTTCTTATCTTATAAGAAATATTGTTTTCAACATTCTGAAAAATGTTGAGAAAACTCGAATTGACAGTTTTTTAAAAAAAAAATAAAAACCTAAAAAAATTAATAAAAGTTGGTAAAAATTTATTTTCGACTCAAATATCTTTTCAAAACTTTGAGATAATGGCTTGTAACTAATTTTAGCTTATAAGAAATATTGTTTTCAACATTAGGACAAATTTTGAGAAAAATCGAATTCACAGTTTTTTTTACAAAAAATAAAAACCTAAAAAAAATTAATAAAAGGTGGTAAAAATTGCTTTTCGACTCCAATGTCTTTTAAAACTTAGAGATATTGGCTTTAAACTACTTTAATCTTTCAAAAAATATTGTTGTCAACATTTAGTAAAATTTTGAAAAAAATAGAATTGACGGCTTTTGTACAAAAAATTAAAAACCTAAACAAAATTTAACAAAAGTTGGTAAGAAAATTATTTTCGACTTAAATATTTTTTTCAAAAATTTGAGATAATGGCTTCTAACTAATTTTTTACTTATAAAAAATATTGTTTTCAACATTCGATAAAATTTTGAGAAAAATCGAATTGACAGTTTTCTTTACAAAAAATAAAAACCTAAACAAAAACAATGACTTGGTAAAAATTTACTTTCGACTCAAATAGCTTTTCAAAAATTACAAATATTGGCTTCAAACTTATTTTATTTCACAGAAAATATTGTTTTCGATATTTATATATCATTCGATATAAAAATCCAACAGTCCGTTTTTTCATAAAAAAAAATAAAATCTACAAAAAATAGTACGCAAATTTGGTGAAAATTAATACATATAGACAAACTTTTAAGCAAGAGAAATCGACAGACGGGATGGGAAGTTATTAGTGTGGTCGCATCTCAGCCTCTTTTTTTATTAGATTACAAAAATATTTTAATGGATACATTAATCTACCCATTTAAGGCACCGAGTGCAGATTTATTATCATCTAAAAATCTTTAAAAAAGATTTTAACTTGTGCCATTTCCGAGTATGGAGCACATGATAAAGTTACTTAGACTAGTGTATCCTTATTAAAGACATAAAAATGATACCACAAAAGGCTTTAATAATATCCAACACATAGTTATTTGAAAAATAAAAATAGAAAACAAGTAAAAATGAAACATCGTATGCAGCTGAGACGCATCTACCTAAATATATATAAGTAGGTGCGATGTAGAGCCATAGGGTAAAGATAAGAAACCCAACGCAATGTCCCCATCGATCTTTATAGCATGCATCGTGTCTATATAGAGTCTAGAAGGTACTTAAACTCATTTTAAAGCTACATATAGCTAAGCTAGATGTTACATATGTATATACCATCAAACATAATAAGTTTGGAAGATAGTAAAAGTACCTACTATGTCTAGATACGTAGAGCGTATTATATCTTTTGGTTGAGTGTTTTGTGAACCTATGCATCATCAAATGAAAGAACGAACGAAGCCGCCACCGCCCGCCGCGCCGCACAGTGGTGCGAGAGCGGAAAAAAGTCTTTTGAAAAAGTCATATTTATCCTTTTAAACTTTATGTTTAAGTACTCTTAGATAACCCGAGCGTATGATTCAAAAGTATTTTTTAACATATATATTGTATGTTCTGACTTACAAGCCCTCAAAGTTGAAAAATAATTTTACTCAAATCGCGAACCGTATTTTCAACAAATTTTGAGATTGTTTTTTCCGAAGTTCCTTTAAATAAATTCTCTATCTTCTTAAATAATTTAATTGTTCTATTTTCGATTATCTAAAAAAAAAAAAAAAATTGATTATTTATAAAAGATAGCTTCTATAAGTAGTCTGAAGCTTTAGTACTAGGAAAAAATGCGTTTTTTTTAAACTTTTTGATTTCAAAAAAAAGCTCCAAAAGACTCCAAGAAAGTAAGTATGCCAGCATATGCTCCATACATTCATGTTAAAGCACAGAAAAAATCAGCTGCAGATACTTGCAGATGTGGAAGTTATGATCAAAAATGTTTCACTGAATCGGATTTCAAAAAACTGCGTTTTGACGGTGGTGTTTACCAAAAAGTTTGATTTCTTCGTTATTTAAAATTTAAAATTTAAATTTTAGAAAAATGTCAATAACTTTTTTTCTAATAATTTTTTCTTGACCAAATTTTGACCAAGCGTGTATAAGACTAATCTTAACATGTGTTTCAAATATCATTAAAATTCGTTTTATAGTTCAGATTTTACAGACTTTTTTCTGCTCTCCCATACAAAAATCAAAAACCCTCAAATTTTAGAAAAATGTCAATAACTTTTTTTCTAATTATTTTTTCTTGACCAAATTTTGACCAAGCATGTATAAGACTAATCTTAACTTGTGTTTCCAATTTCATTAAAATTCGTTCAATAGTTCAGATTTTACAAATTTTTTTCCGCTCTCCCATACAAAAATCAAAAACCCTCAAATTTTAGAAAAACGTCAATAACTTTGTTTATAATTTTTTTTTTCAACCAAATTTTGACCAAATATGTAAAAGACTAATCTAAACATGTTTGCCAAATTTCATTTTAATCCGTTGAACCGTTCAGATTTAACAGACTTTTTTCCGCTCTCCCATACAAACCGAACCACTGTGCGCCGTGCCGCGCGCCGCCAGCCCGAGAGATGGCGCATTCAGTTAAATTTACTGCATCAGTGCTATTGGCATTACCATCATCATCATCACCATCACCGTCAACTCTTTCCCTTTCTCTCTCTATATACTATCTATGTGTAGTATCGCTGCTGGACCTGAATTTAAACCCCATCGACAACTTCAAGCTCCAACTCTCTTCCATTACCATCACTTTATCCCGACACTAACCGAGTGATGTAGTTATATGCACATAGGAAGGTATGATGTACCCTACAAAAGGTATGTTTGTTTGTATGAAGTTTTTGCCATCACTGCAATCAGATGGACGTGATACTCGATAACCACATCGATGAAGTCATTAAAAGGTGCGAGGAACTATACCTATGTAAAGTTAGCTACCTCCATACATCAGAGAGGGTGGATTGTGGTATAATCGCTTAGATGAGGATGATGGTAGAACCAGCAACGTCTATAGGCTCCATCTCAGTTTGCTCTTAACTCAGGTTCACCTTTATTGTTGGAAATACATACTACATATATATGTATCTATAAGGATATCTATCTATCTAGCTCAAAAGATGATGAGCCTACGGCACTTTTCAAAGGTTTTGAGGTTCTGGTATTTTATAGAATGTAGAAAAGTGTGGGACGACATTAAAGCATGCCAAAAGGATGTGCTTGTGCAGTGTTGGATGTTTGTGTGTTTATATATATGTAAAGAAGATATGGCGGTGGCGTAAGGTATTGATTTCTTTTTATTCCATGGCAATGGCATCGACGACGATGATGACGATGATGACGACGAAGGCTTTATCTACCTATAGTAATATATAATAAAATAAATATAATGTAATATTCGTGGGCTAAGGGCAAATTTTTTATTGGCATACCGCCATACTGTTTCATACAGGCCAGCTGTTTTGGCACTAAGTGAAACCCAAGTAGGTGAGGATTCCGATCCTGCTGAATTTTTTATTCATGGGTATAGCTTAGTGCCTTTATTCTTTTCCCACCATGGCCTCGCCATATACATTAGGAATGATGTTGCTTATCAGCTCTTACCACAATATGGTCTTTGCACCAATTCCTTTTTTAATTATATGTGGTTTAAATTCTCCGTAAATAAGCAAATCATTCACTACTGCTTCCTTTATCGAAGCCCAAATTTAGACAGAGTATCAACTTCTCGTGAATTTGATGCTTTGTCTGACTCCATCCAAAGAATTGTTTCGTCCTATCCTCGCACTGAAATCGTTGTTACGGGCGATTTCAATGTACACAATTCTTCATGGCTTCAACATTCAGGCCAGACAACACCCGATGGAGTGTGTGCAGAAATCTTCGCTGAGTTTAACCACCTAACTCAGCTGGTCAACGAGCCCACCCGAATATCGGACGTTGAAGGTCGAGCAGAAAACACTCTTGACTTGTTTCTTACCTCTGACCCTGATAAGTACACTGTTAGTGTTCTATCTCCTCTAGGCACATCTGACCATTGTGTCATATCAGCTAATTTCTCGTGTAAAAACTCTCCAGTTAAAGAAAGAGCTCCTACGAGAACCGTTTGGCAATACGAGAAAGCCAACTGGGACGGTCTCAATAATTACTTCAGGATCTTTAACTGGTCACTTTGCTTCCTCGATAGTGACGTTGACGCCAGCGCTGATATGATCACAAGTTTAATTCTCCTGGGAATGAGAACTTTTATTCCGAATAGGGTTAAAAGTATCAGACCTAAGGAAAACGCATGGTTTGATGCGAGCTGTAAAGAGGTTATTAGGGTCAAAGAGGTAAGTTTCCGTTGCTATAAAGCCAACCGTACTGAGGAAAGCCGGAAAAAGTTCAAACAAGCCAGGAAGGCCTGCAACGCCCATATTCGACGAACCAAATTTTTACATGACCAAAAATTACGGCAAAAAATACTGCAATGTCCCAAAGGCAGTACAAATTTTTGGTCATTTGTAAAAAACATGAGGAATTCTTCATCTTCTTCGGTTCCTACGCTCGTTGTCAATGACACTCCATTTGTTAGCTCTTTAGAGAAAGCTAATCTCTTTGCTAGGCAGTTCGCCGCCAATTCTACGCTGCCAGTGAGTGTTATGACTCCGCCTGTACTTGAGCGAGTTAGTGATTCTATGGGACCAATCTTTTTTCGCACTCGTACTGTGGCAAGAGTCCTAAGAGATCTAAACACACATAAATCCGCTGGTCCGGATGGTATCCCCGCTATTGTTCTGAAGAGGTGTTCTTCTACGCTGGCAAAACCACTGCGTAAGCTTTTTCATCTGTCCTTCTCCTCAGGTCTCGTTCCGAGTGGATGGAAAACTGCATTTGTCCAGCCTATTCCCAAAAAAGGCGAATCTTCCTCACCCTCTAATTATCGACCGATTGCACTTACGTCCCTTCTTTCCAAGGTCATGGAAACGCTGATAAATTATCAGCTTAAGAAATATCTCGAAGACCGAAAGCTTCTTAATGACCGGCAGTACGGCTTTCGCAGCAATAGGTCCACTGGTGATCTCATGGTTCATCTCACCGAACAGTGGAGCAAATCTTTACATCGCTTTGGAGAAAGTAAGATTATTGCACTTGATATTTCAAAAGCATTTGATAGGGTTTGGCATCAGGCCCTCTTATCGAAAATGCGTGCTTTCGGTTTTCACGAATCCCTGCTTCATTGGATTAGTAATTACCTTTCGGATCGTTCAATACAAGTAGTATTGGATGGGTTCAAGTCTGAAAACCACAAAATAAATGCTGGTGTGCCCCAGGGCTCTGTTCTATCTCCAACACTCTTTCTCATTTTTATTAATGATCTCCTGTCTGCAACTTCTAATCCAATACATTGTTTCGCTGACGATAGTACTCTTAGCTTTTCATATTCGTTTTCAGACTCACATCCCTCTTCTTCGGATGTGGAACTGCAACGACAAAATATGATAAGTTCATTAAATTCCGACCTAAACAGCATTCTACAATGGGGATTAAAAAACCGCGTGGAATTTAATGCTTCGAAAACGCAATGCTGTCTTTTATCGTTAAAGCGAGATATACCCCAATTGCCATTATCCATGGATGGCACTTGCATCGAGGAGACTGAACATCTCGATATTCTCGGTATGTGTATCACCAACCACCTTTTGTGGAACGAACACATACGCGATGTCGCCAAAAATGCCGCAAGATGTTTGGGTTTTCTAAGGCGATGCAAGAAGTTTTTCTCCCCCTCTGATCTGGCTGTTATTTACAAGACTTATATACGTCCAAAGCTTGAGTATAACTCCCATCTCTGGGCTGGTGCTCCTGCAACTTACTTAAGCCTCTTGGATAGTATTGAACGTAGAGCATTTAAATTGATAGATGACAAGATCATCATAAGTTCATTTACTACGCTTGAACATCGTCGTAAGGTCTCTTGTCTGACTCTTTTTTACCGTTACTTTAACGGCTTATGCTCTAGTGAAATAGCCAGTTGCATTCCTCCCCTTAAACAGTTCAACCGTAATACTCGCGCTTCTAGGAATGCTCATCAGTATACCCTCGAGCCCAACTTCGGCCGTACTGTCAAATACAGAGATTCGTTCTTTAGCCGTACTACGCGAATGTGGAATGCCTTACCACACTCTGTCTTTCCTAGTCATTGCAATATTCAGGAATTCAAAACCAATGTGCACCCACATCTCCTTTTAAACCCTCTCTCCTCTTCCTAGTGCTCACACTGTGCATCTGCATAATAAGGGTAGTAATATCCCCTTGAGTGTTTGCTTATTATAAAAAAAAAAAAAAAAAAAAAGCAAGAAAAATAAAGAGCTTTAAGTGTTTGGGTCTTAAAAAGAAAATTATACAAAAAGTAACAATATCTTCAACAATGTAGGAGTATGCCTGCTTTAAACAAACGCGTTTATTGAGTCTTTTGTGTATGTTCTTTAATGAATTTACTTATTCAAAGACGTTGTTTTCCATTTAACTTTTTCTGTCATTGAATTTAAATTTAAATGATAATAGGTGAGTTGATATTATTGGATTATTAATAGAAGACTTGGCCCTATTAAAGAGAAAAAATTAATACTTGATACCTTGTTTTTCCGAAAAAGGTTTATAACAATCTTGTAATCAATTAAACTGTAAGTCCAAATTTGTATCATACCAATCGGTTGTAATTTCGTAAAGAAAAAGTTTGTTTAAAAGAAAAGGATCAAAAATCATAAAAACCATTTAAAGTCAAAAAGGAAGAGAATACGATATAGGAATCCATGGTTCTTCTCTGTGACGGTGTTTTTGAGACATACTGTGCAATATAACATCATTTAAATGTTCACTGTTTTTCATGTACGTGGTAGCCCTAAAGTTATATAAATTATTGATAAAAACGAAACATTCATGGTAGCCAGTACGCGTTTTCCACACATATCCATAAAGGAACTTGTAGTTCTCAAGATCAATCTACCGTCAATCAGAGTGAGCATATTGCGATTGATGATAGACACGCTTCCAGCATCATTGATGTCCGAACTTTTCGAGGAGCTAACATCGGCTCGGATCACTACCTAGTTGTAACCAAGGTAGGACTTCGGGTTTCCAGACCCAAGGCAAAACAGGGAGATGCTGGGAGAAGGTACAACGTCCACGGCTACAATCGCTACAGATCATGGAAAAACCCGAAGAACACCAAACCGACACCCACCATCTTTTCATCTATTTCAAGGCCATGTAGAATTCACGCTGCCCCAAGAAGGTTGGAAACAACTTAATAGAACCTTTCGATGCTTAAAAAGGCTTTAGACAAGGTGATGCGCTGTCGTGCTATTCTTTTAACATCGTACTTGAAAGTTTAAAAAATAGTTCACAGCTCCCACGTCAACACTAGAGGCACTATCTTTCAAAAGTCTGTTAATTACTAGCATATGCTGATGACAATGACATAATCGGAAGAACCCAGCGTGATGTCAATGGGGCTTTTGTGAGTATTGAGGCAGAGGCGGCAAAAATAGGTTTAACTGTTAATGAGGGCAAAACAAAGTAAATTATGTCTTAGACATAGAAAGGACTTACAACACCGACGTCTCGGTCAAAACGTCACCATCGACAAACGTAACTTTGAGGTAGTTAAGGACTTAGTCTACCTGTGCTCCACTATTAACGCAGAAAAGAACACCAGCGCTGAGATCAAATGAAGAATAAATCTTGCTAACCGCTGTTTTTTTGGGCTAAAAAAGCAATTGAGTAGCAAAGCCCTCTCTCGAGGGACCAAAGTGTCGCTATATAAGACCCTCATCATCTCCGTCCTGCTATACGGTGCGGAAGAATGGACTATGATAAAAGCGGATGAAAGCACCTCGGGTCGTTTTGAAAGAAAAGTTATTCGTGTGATCTGCGGTCCCGTAGGATGAGAAGATGGACCGACGAGCTGTACGGACTGTACAACGACGTAGACTTAGCAAGAAGGGTAAAGATGAGTCTTCGAAACCACACCCACAGGACAGCGCAGTAGAGGAAGACCGTGGATCAGGTCACGCGCCCAAGTGGGACCTCACCCAACTTGGAGCGCGAAACTGGAGACATCTAGCTAGGGACCGAGCTATTCGTTTTATATCGATATTTTTACTTTTTCTTGAAATATGTTAAAAGATACTATTCCTTCCAAACGTACTTACATCTCTCTTAAGACGATGAGCTTAGATTCAAAGGATTTTAAAACGTCGAGAAATATTAAGGTCCCACAAATCGTACCAATCACTAACTAACAAATTAGACATTTATAAAACAATTATCTAAATTTGTTTAACTTACCCCAAATAGGGTGAAAGTAAAGGGACTAAGGCCCAAATTTGAATTCAACAAATTTAGCTTACATAAACAATTTCATTGATGCTAACTGTTGAATCTTACTTTTTTTGTGGAATAATTTATTTGAAAAAAAAAAAAATAATATATATAGACAAACCCAACTTGTACACTGAGGCGTATACGTACTTTTTTTATTTAATTGAATTTCGTTATTTTATACATCAATAAACTATTTTTGAGAAATAAAATTGCATGTTAATGGTTTTATTTTTAGTATTATGCTTAAAACTCATCAAATGTAGGATAAAATTCTCACAACATTTTATATCAGTTTTTTGTTTTTTAAGAACCTTGAAAACTTCATTACCTACACCTTCATTATAAAATCAATTTTATAAACCCGTCAGTTTACCTTTTATTCGCAGTAATTATACCCACCATCAATTTAATTTTTAATTGCATTTCACTGCACACAATGAACTCGCTCCTTCTTCCGAGATATAAACCTACACTACTACTACTTCATACATATGTTTCTACATACATATGTACATATATTTTTCGGCCTTCCTCCGATTAATTCCTTTCCTAGAATAATCGCAAAAACATCTTTTGTAAATTTGACTTTAATTTTAAATTTACATCAACTTGCTGGCGTTTTGCCTTCGGCTAGGGCACCATCAGGATCAGCATCAAGCTTGAAAAGGAAGATGACCATTTTCCACTTGGCGCACCATCTCTTGACTACCAATCAGGGAAAGTAATTATAACAACAGTTAATTTGGGTTATGGTCGTCAAACGACGCGGACGGTGGCGGCAGCGTTTTCTTATTTGTCTTGGTTTTCTTTGTTGGTACCTACCTACCTACGACTACGAGTGAAAAGTTTAAAATTCTGCAAAAAACCTTGACCTTCAACTATGATAATGATGATGATGGTCAGGACCAGAGCAGGGCATTAAGTAAAACTTTTATCTTAAGGCTTATTATTATAACCACCAATTTTTTTTTTACTTTCAGTTGAAAAAGTTTAATTTTCAGCTTTGTGCGCTGTTGCGCGTCTAGACAACCCAACAAAATCAGCAAACAAAACAACACAAGAACAAGACAAAACAGAAAAACATACACCATGCGAAGAGATGAGATGATGGAAGAACAGGAAAAGTAGAGCTTTCGAGATCTATAGAAACAAAAAGTTCTAACAAGCCACAGTCAGCCAAGCCACATCAAAAGCAGGTTTGTCTTTAGATATAGTCTCCTTAATTCTATTTCTCTCATCTCATATAGTTGCTGTTGCTGGGGATGAGTCCTATTTGAAAATTCACAGGATACGAAAGGATATGATGGCAAATGGAATGCGGAATAAGTACTCAAACCATGGAGAGATGAAAGATGTTTTGTCTGCCTTGACGTGTTTTACTTGTTCTATTGCTCCTGTTGTCGTGATATAGTATACTAATTTTATATCCTTAATATATAGAGAAAAAGGATACTAATTTAGTTGGATAGCGGGAATATAGAAACACCCATATATCTCAGGGTCTAAATTTAGTTTTTGTTTTCTTTTTATCCTGAACCTGATGGTGGTGGTAACCCTGAAGGATTCTCGTTTGTTATGACTTTGATATCATATCCTCGAGGACACAAATAGGTATATGTACAACAAATATAAACAAACAATGGTGTTACTGATATGTGTCCAACTGAAAATGTTATGTGTTTAACTTGTCAAATAAGTCGAAAGGACATATACCTATACAACCTCTATTTATTCTTTTACTCATATATACATAATTTATATATATAGTCGACGACGACTCATTTGTGAAGTTTCTTCTATTTAAGGAAAACCAAAAATAATTGTCTTTTTGTGTAGATCAGGGATGGGGATTTTTATTTTTATATGTATATTGTGGTGGATAGGTGGTTGTTGTAGTAGCAAGGTTATTCTGTTGGAAAAGGACATCAATTGCAAAAAAAGGACATAATATTTGCTGCAAAAGAGCAGTGAACACACATATAAACCCAAAAAATTGAAACAACAACAACAACACAAAATAAATAAATATCCCACAGCGATATTTGTGCCGGTTGCAGGATATTAAAATGATGAAGGAAAGGATTGCACTGATGGGAACATAGATACATATATAATATTTTATTTTTGTCTTGTTATATTTGTTTCAGTTTTTATGCGAAAACTAACCAATTTTATTTGTATTTTATATGAGTTGAGTGGTGTTTCTATGAGTCACGGACCATCAATATAAAAACCCGTTTTCTATACCAACCATCATTGTATACAGTGTATCTACGACTCTACGTATGATTCTGGATTTGACTCTGACTCACCGTATATCAAATTGAAAAGAAATGAAAAAGTCTATATTTCCAGGGTTGGATTTGATGATGAACTGAAATACAAATGCTGATGAAATCGACTGTAAAGGCAAAATATCTTAAGTATTTCTTTTTTGCATATCACCAAATTACAAAGATCTTTTTTTTATAAAGGAAACATTTTATTTTAAATGAAAAGGGTAGGGTAACATCAGGTAAAATATCTTAAGTCTACATAAGACCTTATCAAAATATTTTAAGTATGCATGAGTAGAATATAGATTATTTCATCATGAATGCTTATTATAAGTCTGAAAACAAGTAATCAAATTAAGTTGACTTAGGCTACTTTGTTATGAGCAAACCAAAAATAAAATTACTTTAAAGTCAACCTAAGACAAAATTCGTTACAGGCGAATTATATAATGTTAACATACAATTTTTTAAAGCAAATATATAAAATAGGCAAACTATCTTAAGTCATAGTTTGGCCTGTAACTCACAAAATTTTAACAATGTGTATTTGAAATAAATTAAAAAAAAAACAAGAAGTTTAAAATAATTTTGACTTGAAAAAGCTTTTTTAGATGATTTTCTCCAAAAAATGCTAAATATGGACTTAAGATGATTTACTTTTTCTGTATATATATGAATATATGAAGGTATATTTTGTTTTCATTACAAATAATTGGTGTTTTTAAGTAAACGGCACTCTATTTCAGCAGCTGCCACTTTGCAGCTATCATCTTTTCATATTTGATAATGGTAAGAATTTTGCAGTACCAGTTCGCAGTTTTTCAAGAAAAGTTCCCTGACCGTGTTAATTCTTGAAGGCCATGGAGATGTTGTGATTTAACACTTTTAGACTTTTTTATTGGTACCTCGCGAAAGTTTTTACCAATGCTCCACAATCGATTCAAGTTTAAAGCTTTAAAAATGCAATAAGTGAAGTTATCGAGCATTAAATTTGTCTTGAAAAGAACATAGTGCTGGAATTGTAGCCGTGTTAGACATTTGGCTGATATTTTTGTTCGATATTAATGGAATATTTTTTTCATTAAAATAAAATAAACATCTTTTGATTCCTATTTACAAACAAAATAAAAAATTATATATTATTTTAAATATCAAAGTAAAACCTCTTACTGGAAAACGCTGTGTGAGAAGAAACTGTGATAAGCATCGACTTTTAAATTCTGTGATTGATTAAAGCAAATAGACTGTCGAAAAATTTAAATAATTTGTATGCGGATACAAAATTCAGCTTTTTAGTTTTGATTTAAAAAGTAGATAATATCAGCTAATTCGCTAATACTTCGCTGCTTTACTTGTTAGCTAAAAGAAGGTGGACCAGTTAATAAGCCTAAACTGAATTATGGTTAAAATTAAAATAGTCAACGAATCCAAACTAAGAAACCAGTTCGGATAATCCGACCAAATTTCTGACAAAAAATATGTTTCAACGTAGAAATTTTGTTAAGTTTGATGAAAAAAAAATTAAATTTATTTCCCCATTATAAATATAAACTTATAATAACAATTAAGTTCATAATGAAATTACTTTTCAAAATACATATTATTAGTTTTGATTGTGATGTCTTATTAAATGACAATTCTTTGGTTTAAGAAAAATTGATTGGTACAATAATTTAATAACAACAAAATCAGACAGATATTTACTAAGACTTTACTTAGAAAACAATATTTTTAGTACTTAACATTAAGAGAAGTGGACCAAATAAACTACTTTGAGGTAGACCACAGTTTCTGTTTACAGTAAATATTATATGAAAACTCTAACGGGCAATTTCTTGACGAAGTTCTCAAATTTACTAAAAACTCAATCCAGTAATTCTAGGTTAATCTTTGGAACTTTATTTACACAAAATTTGATACTCAAGCATTTCTTTTAATTTATTCATGTCTGTATCAATAAAATCATTTTTAAATTCTAGGAATTTAAGATCTAGGTTGAATGAAACTGAACTAAGCAATTTAATTCTAACTAAAAATTCTAACATTTTGGAAACAAAATTTAAAACGACATATATTTTTCGATTTAGTCTTTAAACTTTTTTGGACATTTTTCGAAGTAAAAGTTGTGTTATGTGTTTTGTTTGATTTCATTTTACTTTTAAAAAGATATAAAAATCAAAAAGAATTGGAAATTACAAAAATTGATTTTTATTTTAAGGTTTTACAATCTCTAGTGTCTTATGTGATGCATGAAATTTTTCGGATTAACATTTTTACATTACACTGAAAACGTTTTAAGAAATTGTGTGTTTAATAGATTTATCCAAAAAATTACTGTTGAGATAAGAAATGCAAACATTTTTCAAAAAAAAAATTTGAAATTAAAAAGCCTTTGAAAGGATTGCAGTTAAAAAAAGTATTTTTAAATAATCCTTCAGTGAACGAGGGGTATAATTTCAAAACTCTTCTTTTCCACTTTTTAGAATTTTAAGTAAAACGAAAAAAACTATTAAAAGCTGCTAAAATGACATTAGCGATTGGTCGAAAGGCTAAATTTGAAGTTTGGAATGATCTTTATCTATTTCTTTTGGTTTTGAACCTATAAAAATTAATTAATAAAAATTATAAAAATTCAATTTAATTTGGAAAAGAAGAGTTTTGAAAATTAAGGTTGGAATAGTTGAGTTTTGATTCAACCTATTTAGGAATAGATGAATTTTGAAAAGAAAGTAAACTTTTTGATTCAACCTATTTGGGAATAGAGGAGTTTTGAAAAGAAAGTAAACTTTTTTTCATGATCTATAAATACAATATATTTAATTATTAAATATAAATCTACTTATAAAACATTATTTTATCTCCGAACTTACCAAAGATGTTTTTTTAACAAGAATTATTGCAACCCTAAATAGCTTAACCCATGAATGCTCTCAAAACAACAAAGATTCCCGCCTTTTTAATGTCATTGGAATACACGAGTTTTAAAAGCGGCTATTTTAATTGGCATAGGAAAAGAAGAGTTTTGGTGCGGATTTTGGTTTGTATGGGAATAAATGAGTTTTGAATTAAACGACTGAGTGGAATAGTGTAGTTTTGAAAAAAACTTCACTTTTTAAGTACTCAAAAGTATAGGAAGTAACAAGTTTTGATAAATTTTAGCTAAATACATAGACGAGAACACTTTCTCATACTTAACTCATTTTTGAAAAAAAGTGGAAAAGAAGAGTTTTGAAATTATACCCATCATATTCTTTTCAATACATTTTAAAAATTAAACATTATGTTAAAAAGGACGACTTGTCCACTGTAACTTTTATCTGGACACATTGTAAATGGGAATATGGGTATTGTTGTTTCTATTTTTTTTTAATTTTCTAAAAATGTATTATCATTATTTGGTCTTCAATTTACTCGAAAATCAAATTTAATATAAAACTCAGGTCTTTGAAAAAAGTAAATCGAAGTTCTATCGAAACTGAGATCTAAATCAGAGTTCTTTTGAACTTGGTAAAGAAATGTATTAAATGTATCTTTTTTTAATAAACCTAGATTAAGAACTTTGTCAAGGAATTGCCAATAAGAATTTAAATACAATCTATTCCCTTAAACATACATTTAAAAAAAGAAACATTTAACTTAGCAGTCATAAAAATACTTATAATAAGAATGTGTACCAAATTTATCTCGAGAAAAATTCTTTCAAAAAAAATTCGATCATTTTTAAATTTCTGTTTAATTTTAATTAATAATAACTCAACACTCAAAAAACACAAAAAAAATTTTCGAACCGAGGACAGTAAAATAAATACAATTCCAAACAGTCTTTTAAACAGCCTCCAAGGTTTATAAATCTTTAAAAAATAATGTGAAATTTTGTTTTCAATGCAAATAATTCACACTTAATTCTAAATACTTTTACTAAAAACGTATGTTTTCAAAAAAAAAAACCTAAAATTGATCAAAAAACAAAAACAAATTTCTTTGAAAAGTGAAACTAAACAATATTTTTGATTGAAAATACTTGAAAATTCTCGAGGTTCACAAAAGTTTTGAAGTACAATTAAATTATCTTCACAGTCATAGCTGGAACCTGTATTATGTCACTCTAAAAGTAATTACAAGTTTTGAAGCACAGTGTAAAAGTATCTTTTTTTAAGTGAAAGTGGTATTGAGTATTTTCGTTCGTATAGAAGCAAATTCAAAATTAGAACATTTCAATAAAATCAGATTCTAATATTATTTAAATTCAAATAATTCAATATTTTCAAAATTGGAACAAAATTCTTGAAAATAATCAAATAAAGCAAAGAATTTCCTTGAAAATACATTTTTTAACTAACTCTTGGTCATTGTAAAGTTGGTAAATCCTGAAAAATAAAATTCTTCAAATGAACTTCAAAGGAAGAAATATTCATTTATCCCCAAAAAATATAACTGTTGATTTAGATTTTTCAAAGTGCCATTAATCCAGCACTGTGCCTTTCCTGACAGAAGTACCTTCAAGCCGAACATAATACACACTTATGCAAATAAAAGATAAAAGGAATTTAATGCGCCTGATGTTTGCCTGTATATTTTTATTCATTTATTTAGTTTAATGTTCAAATTCGATTGGTTGTCTTCTTTGTTTTGTTTTATTTTATTTCATTTTGTTTTTGATATGATGTTATCGAATAGATTCGATCTCTATTTTGATGATTGAGAAAAAAAAAAGCAAAAAAGAGCCAAAAAAAGATGACTGTGAATGATGCAAAACGATGCTATTTTTGTTTACCACAAAAGTATACATACATACAATATAAGTATATACTCATATGACTATACTGTACGTATGAAGTACCTACAATACATTTATACATTTATAAGAGACCATAAAATGACAATTTTATTTGATATTTAAACACAAAAATGTCTATAAAAAGTATAAAGTTGCCTTTTTTCGTTTGTACGAATATATCGTTTTGTAGCTTGAAATTGAGAAACAAAAATTTGATATACTTTTATGGCATTCGAATATGTATTTCGTATGGATGTACGAGTATGCTGCACAATAATAATATTAAATTATTGACTTTTTTTATGATTTTTGTTTTGTTCGTTAATTTTGTTTGGTATTTGTTTAAATAAATGTGGGGTGGTAATGGTTGTTTTATTGGGATGGGATATAATAGAGCTTGAGTGCATTTTGTCTAAGCAAACATTGATAATGAATAAGTTGATGAATCGAAATAATGAAATAATACTTTTAGATACATAGATTTTATTTCGAAAAAAATAACTTAAAGGTGGTGTAACCGCACATTTTACAATTTAGAGGTTTGATTAAACTTATCTTATATCTGAAACATTATCTTGTTTTTATTTGAAAAATTCATTTGGGCAATAATTTTGCACTTTTCAAATCGTGGGAGAAGAATTGACAATTTTCACTATTGTTGAACAGCATTAAATGATTCTATAGATTCACAAATGATTTTTATGCCAATTAATAGTTTCTTAATGGAATAATTAGATATTTTATTGTTTTTCATTAATGCATGCACATAATCAGGGGTTTTTTGCAACGATTTAATTGGTGGCACATAAACTTTTTTTTTCAACAGGTGAAATAATATCGTCCATATCATCACTAATATCAGTGTCTGGATGACATTGGAGAGGAAACCATGGGTTTTTACTAAGACCACTTGTACTAGCCATGGCTGTACGAATTTTTTTTATCCAAGGACAGTTGTCTGCCCTCCGATTCAGGCGATCGATCGCGTTTGGTAATGGTGATTACGTTTAGATGGGAACTTATAAGAGAAAACACGTTGTGCGCTGTCGAAAGCTCCGAATAAACTGAATAATACTTTTATTCGTTCACGATTGTAGGCATTGTTGAAAATTTCAATATGTTAAGTCTTTATTTCGAAATAAAAATACCTAAATTAATTGGGTGCATAAAAGGTTAATTGGTTTTTATTTTTCACCTTAAAAGAAGTTGAAGAAGACAACTTTGAAAATAGGCAAGGCATATCCTTTTTTGAATGACAGTTTAAATTCTGTAAGATCTTTTTTGAAGAATCATTACATGGCTAAAGTAAAGCACAGGAAATGTTTTCGTGACAAAATAAATACACTGATGTAGACGACTTAAAGTTTTTCTTTGTAGGTTTATATAAATGCATATCATAGATGTGACACAAATAGGTTTCAAACTTGTTTAAAAGTGAAAATTTGCTTTTGAAGTGACCTAGAAATATTTAAATCATTTTTGGGTACTTTTATACATCTTTTGTTGATATACAAATATGTCATCTTAAAGTAAGAATTAAACAAACAAAAAGCTCCGAATGCATACATAACTTATAATAATTGATTTTTACAATATAGACCTTGAAAAGGAGATACAAAAAATAGAAGTTTCCATTATTTATTAAGATAATAGTAAATATGGTAGGCCACAAAAAGTATTATGCAGTTCTCCTTTCAATACAAAAATTCAAAACTTAATTTTAAAGATAATTCTAAAAAATATTTGAATGAACTGTATGAACATTTTTGGATAAATAAAATAAATAAATTGGGTGGCGCAACAGTCCGTTGAGAACTAGGGCCTAGTGACTTACAACTCTCAACCATTCCTGTGTGCGAGTACTGTTGTCAGGGATGGAGGGGAAGGGGACCTACAGTTTTAAGCCGAATTTGAACGGCTAATTTGAGAAAGCACTTTTCATGACAAGAGTTAGGTACTCTTGGAGAATTTGTCAATTTTTCGCAAGAGGCAGTACCCGTGAAAAAAATTTTTAGATGGCATAGGCAGGGATCGAACCCAAGACCTCTGGTATGACAGTCCAACGCAATAATTATTATGCCACGGCTACAACTTATACTAATTTTAGGATAGTCGGAAAAAAATAAAGTGCACTATTATGTGACCCGAATTTGCTCCTTTATCCGAACAGTCTGTTCAAAATATTACATATATAATTTTAGATAAAAAAAAAAAAAAACTGCAAAATAAGTTTCACTTTAAAAATTTTAATACCATTTGATTTCTCAAAAAACCTTAACCTGTTTAATTTTGTGTACATACATTTTTTCTTTACAATATTTTTGTTACGCAGCTTTTTAGAGCTTATTAATATACATTTTATATTTGATTTAAAAAAAGAATATGGGACCCATTTTCGGGATATAGAATTTTACAAAAAAAAATAATTTTGACATTTTTGATCATCAAATATTATTGAAATAAAGTTACGAGTTCCTGAAAATTTTCAAGACAAAATAAATGTTTTATGGTAAATGTTCAGTAAAAAAATTAATAAAAATTTATCGGTTTGTTTTGGAGAAAGTTCGATTTTTTGATTTTTGACCAACAAATTTGTATTTTGTTATTTTTAATCTTAAGATAATTTTAAAAACGTCTGCTTAAAACCTTAATTTCCAAGGTTGAACTCAATTTAAATAATGGTTTGGGTTTTAGGTGCTTGGCTAAACAGACAGACGGACGGAATCGGGGGACCCACTTTTTCGACTTCTCTAATATCATAATGTCAAGTTTGGTTAAAATATCGATGTAGAAATTATTCTAGAGTTCAATACCTGATATATAGTTTCTATATATTGCAACTAAAAATCACTGAAAATTAGCATTTTTGAAAGCTTTTAAGTTCTAGAAAGTGATCTTTACATTTAGGTGATTTCGATTTTTATTTTCAAATCGAGACACAATATTAATAAATTACTATTCTTCTTTGCAAGTTACATTTTTTTAATTTAAATTAACTAATTTTAAAAAATTCCGTAGTGCATCAAATAAAATTGTACTTAAGTAAAAGTTCGTATCTAACATAATGAAAATGATTTTTAAATTTTGATGGTATTATTGCATATCATTTTAAACATCACATCATAATATTCTTTACTCAAATTTAGTTTTCAACCCATAAGACAAATGTTTGCATTTTCCTATAAGAAATAGTTCTAAGTTGAATTTCTGCTCAGGCTCACTTTTCGAGATATACCTAGGCAGTCGATGAAATTTTCGTGGTTAGTATCAACTTTTGAAATATAAATAAAAATAATATATCAAACTATTTTCAAACACATAAAAAAACATTATGTATGATAATACTTATAAAAGAAATTCTCAGTAAGTTCAATATTCAAATTTAGCAAAATAAAGTGCTTCAGAATAGTTTTTAAGAATTTTCAAAAATTAAATTTTTTTAATATTTATATGATACAAAAGAGTTACATTATAGCACAACTTTGTTTATTTCGTTTAAGACTTGTCTGACGCGTTAGTTAACTTAAAGAAGTATAAATGGCTACGATAAAGCAAACATCTTTCTTTCGAAAATATTTAAAAGCGTTTTATTTTTCCAATAGTATTTTGTGTCTATTTCATATTTCCTTATATACTTAAATAATATTTAAAGTTTTGTTTTTTAAAACATCGGTTAAAAACTAGTAAGGGAAATTCTTTTCCTCGTAGCCTTAAATCTTTGACGTTTGCCAAAAAGAACTTAAGTCAGAAATTGGTCACACAGAATCAACTAAATACGTTATGAATTTTTCTGTTTTCTAAACTAATACAAAATTTAGAATTTTTTCTATTAATATCAAATTATTTGTACTAAGCGAAAGAGACAAATAAAATGCAAAAAACCTTAATTTATTAAAATTTGTGTTTGAAAATCGTTTGAGCAGTTTTTTTAAATTAATTTTTTAAACTTTTTTAAATTGAGTTTAAAAATATTGCAGTTATTTAGAGCTTAATATACATTTTATATTTTACTTTCGTAAGAAAAATGATAACCCATTTTCGAGATATGGAATTTCGAAAAAAAAGTAATACTTTTTTAAAAAATCAAAACTGAAAAAAAATCACATTTTTGATAAACAAATATTATTGTTAGAGTACTTTAATGCTCTACTCCCAACTGCAAATCAAAAGGTTCTGTGAGCTCTTGTTTCGGAAACATTAGTGAAAAAGTAAAGTTATAGAATTTCGACCCAGCCCATCACAAATTATCTTTCGATTGGTTTATTTCCTCAACCAAGCCTCCAAATAAGATGCGGTTTTCACCATAATACAGAGCATCGACCAACCTTTCGATTGATGCATAAATCTCAAAAATGATTTTTTTTCAGTTTTTCGAAAAAATCGTGGTCTCGCCTGTCGAAAAAAGTAGTATTTTCAAAATTTTTTGAGATACACACCAAAAGAAAAAAAAAATATTGAAATCGGTTGATTAGTTATTGAGAAAACTTAAAAACAGAATAACGGCTCTGTAAGGGTAATCTTTTGGAGCAATACAAAAATATTTGTTTTAATTGAAAGGAGCCAAATTAAGAACAAAAAAAAACTATAGTTCCGTTTTTGAGAAAATTCGAATTAAAGAATTTTGTATTGTATTTGAATTTTGTCTTAAAAAACGTCTAACACGAATCGGCTAAAAACCTGAATTTTCACATTTGGAGTCAATCGACCCAATGGTTTAGGCTGTAGGGCCAAGGACAGGCAGACGGACGGAATAGGGGGATTCACTTTTTTCGACTTTTCTACCATCGTAATATCAAATGTTTTATTACAATCTCGAGTTTGAAATTTTTTAAGGAACGCAAAACTTGTCATGTAGTTCATTCATATACTTATGTCTCAAGTCAAAGAGGCCGTTAGACCAAATCAAAAACTTAAATGTTACTTGGAACCTTTTTACCTAACGCCAAAGAAATAAGACATTTTGTAATCTATATCTTTCGTTTTTTTTAATAATTTAAACTCAATTAATTCAAAAAAAAAGATTCAATTAATATTCAATGATTTAGTTTAAATAAAACGTAAAATTTTAAAACATTACCGTCATAAAGCTTTAAAACACTAGACACAAAAGTCTACAGTTTTTGCATTGATTCCAAAAAATTAACACTGAATTTTGAAGGTATGCAAAAAATTCCAAAAAATTAATTTAAAAAAAAGCAGACGTTTTCAAATTTTTAATGTTATTCTTTTTAATTTCAAAATTGGTCCAAACATTTTTCGAGATAAATTAAAACTTTCGAGGTTTATACCAAGTGTCATGGAATGATTAACATTAAAGAAAACAAACATTTTGTAAGGTATGATTCCTGTTCTTATTTTATTCTTATTAAATTTCACTTTACATTCAATATTTTAACCGTGATTTCTTACGTTCACTGATGCTCTCACTTTAACGCGGGAAATGTTTCGAATGCGAAACAACTTCACATCAAGCGGGGGATAGTATTTCACTTCACAACACTAAATTCATTCGTTTAATTTTCGGGGGCAAAATAATTTCATTTTGAAGTAGTGAAAATAATTTATTAGGATTAATTGTTTACTTTTGATTTGACACTAAGAATCAAAGCTTACAATTCTGTGAAATAACACAAAGATTTTTAACAAAAAACTGTTTAAATGTAAAACTCTTTAAGTCTTAGAAAATTTTGTTCAACAAAATCGAATTAAAAAAAAATTTCTTAATGATTAAGACCAAATTAAAGCTTTAATATCTTCATAGGTATAATAATAATCTCCCATACATTAAAGTTAAAATCTTTTAACACCCTGAAATAAAGCCTAGCACACACGTGTAGAGATACATTCTAAAATTTCTTGAAAACCTTTATTTTATTCCCATTAACCTTAATTTATTGAATTCCATGAAAAAAATATTGAAATTACTACAATATTGGCGGGATAAATGGAATTTTAGAGACAATTCCACAAACATCAGCAATTTAAAAGGTACCTATTCAAATCTGATTTCATCATTACATTACATTGGTGTTCAGAATCGATTCTAGGAATTGTTTTAATATTTAATTATATTATATTTAATTACTATACCTACCTATTCCTTTTTATCAGAACTTGAGAGTACCTACATAAACAACCTAAAGTTTGTTGGAAATCAGATGAGCTATATTAGGTATATTGATCATGAAACATTCCATTACACTTTAAATACTTTATGAAATTCTAAGAATTTCACATTCCAAAACACAGTAATTTGTATGGCCCTTCAGGCATTTCCAGTAACAAAAAAAGGATTCAATTGGTTGGGTTATTCTCTTTTATTGCTTAATTTACTTATTGCAAAGGCTAAAAATAAGTACCACATAAATGGCCAATTTTACTTTAAACCAATCAACTGGATTTTTTTAAGGAAAGAAACAATCGTTATTTTTCAAAATGTACATAAATTGCACGCAACCTACCTACCTTTCTTCTCAAAAGTACTTACGTACAATTTACATATATTCATACGTCAAACCTATACAGTAAAACTTTTTTCTATCCTCCCATACCTAAGTGCGCTCTCTTGTCGTTGCAATAGCCAGGTTTTTCACAAATTGATGCCGAAACCGAAAATGACGTTCGCAAATACCGGTATAATTTTCCGGTTATTTACTAAAGCCTGTTGTCAATATTTTTCTTTTACAGACAAGACTATTTGCACCCCCTTTCCCCTGCTGCCTGCACAACTTCTGGCATTCTCATCATCATCGTTTACAAAACTCCAACTAAAGAAAAAACCACCGAGGTATTGGTATGGATTGGGTGTTTAGGTACCTATAGCCAGAGCCATAGCCACAACCATCAGGCTTAAAATGAACATGGAGTACATGAAGTTAGTTAACGAATTCAAAATATGTATTTTTTAGGTGCAATGCTCCCAAGTCCCAATACCAATTCCAACATCTGCTTGAAAATTGCCCAACAACTGCAGCAGCTACCATACAACATCAGCAGTAGTGACAGGCCAGGCGGGCGGGCTACAAGCGGAAAGCGGCACCAAGCGAGATACAAGAGAACCAGTGGTACAAGTCTACTTGTTGAGGTTTCGCAATCAAACATAAAACAAACAACAACAAAAGCAACAACACCAACAACATAAAAATAAAGTGGAGAACGGACAAACAAAAAGGGAGACAGAATAAAGATACAAAATCCAACAACAAAAAAAAAGATACAATTAATTCGATTATCCACGCACCATTCCAATTCCTAGTCCAGACAAAAATGTTAAAAGACTTCACCGACCGACCGTACTTTTCGTCTCGTACCGTAATTATGCTTCCATTTCCTTCATCCAGATTCCAGATGCTGCAACTCTCAGATATACAATTAATCTTTTATTTGTGAACAAACATCACTTTTTGATGGGAAGGTATTTTTATTTATTTCGTGTCGCTTCGTTTCGCTCCTTTCACTTCACAAAATTCACTCCATCATTTTTTCACTTTGGATTCTCGTGAATCTATTTTTTGAAATTTTAATCTCAAAGATTTTTTATCTGAATTCTTGGTTCAAAAAAGAACAAGATTTATTTTAATTTATTTGAAATCTTTCACAATCATTGTAACGACCAAAGATAGATACGTAGATACTCACGTATGTACGAAAAACAAAAAAAGATACTAAGATACACGATTGGTGAGAAGTTCACATTCGATAAAAATGAAAATTAAATTTCACGCGCTAACGTACCGTTCAATATGCAGTTACCGTGCTAACTAACTAGTAACTATCTGGTGGCGGTCAGGCTTCGGCTTCGCGCTTCGCTAAGGTCTTTTGCAGATTAAAGTCTGCACTGTGCCTGCACACACCGACCGAACCGACAGCGAGCGAGGTAGGTAAGGAAGGTAAGTTGAGGTTGTCTTTGGGGAGCACTAAGGTGGGGGCGTACAGTTGGGGGAGATTGTACTAAAAAGAGTGGAGGATAGAAACTGGGAACAGTTGGTCGGTTTGCAGAGAGACGCAAAATATTGGGAACAGTGTTTGTGGAGTTGCGCTGCGCATGTTTTATCTTTTGTGACTCTGATTCTGTTTCGGTTTCTGCTTCTGCTGCTCTCCCCAAAGTTCGTATCTTTGTTTTCTTTTGTTTTTGTTCTTTTTTTCTTTATTTTAAACTTGATGTACCGGTTTTTATGTTATCCGACGACGCTGTGTACGTTACGTTTGTCTCTTCAGATCCAGCCTCGTCTTATCAACAACCATTTTGGCCGTCATCGACTTCGTGTTCGTCGCCGTACCTAGTCTTTGGTACGCAACATTCTTTTTCTGTTGTTGTTGTTGTTGTTTTTTCATTTTCTTCTTCATTTCTTTTTGTGTGAAGATGTTGAAGTTGATTGTTGGACTTTTGTTGTGTACTTGCTTAAAGGTAAGTATCGTATGAAACGTAAACGTACGAAGAAGACAATAAAGACAAATTTAATAAGATGTGTAGGTAGATAGATAGATGAGTATGAAAGGTATCAAAGTCGTGTGAAAAAATCCAATTTCTTGGAAGCCAACAAATGTTTTAAGCTCAAAAAATTTAGATATGTGCTGTACATTTATGTAGTTATGTTCTGGTGCAACCAGGTTTTTCGTCTGTAACAAGCTTGAGAGATTTTCTTAATGTTCGTCTTCCTCTGTGTATTTTAAACCAAACTTTTGTCTTCAGAACCATTTAGTCCAAGAGCCCAGGGCCGCCAGACGTTACTTATTTTCTGAGTAACAAAATGTATCGTACAGAATAGTGTTAGTGTATACTATGAAGGTATACATACTTGCTAGCTTGGGCCGGCGGCCAATTTACCTGTACCAGGTACTAAAGGTAAATAAAAAAATCTCTTACTTTTCTTAAAGTCTGAGTGATAATTTTTGTATATATTTTACACAATTTCATTATAAATTTAAAATCAATAGTGCCAGACAGTTTTCGTCGGTGGTAATTTCCGCCAGACACTTTAAAGTTTGCGAAAAAATGAGGTAAGTTTTCTTAGAGTCTGAGTCTTAATTTTTAAACATGATATTTTGGAAACTATTTCAACACCATTTGCAAACAGCCAGACAAATTGTAGGGGCCAAATATCCCCCAGACATTTTTAAAATCTCGCTTTGAGTATGAGCGCGCATATAATGTTTTGACGGTTTTATGTCACAGGCCCATTATATTTATGTTCTATATCAGTCTTGTAAATTTTTAACTTCCCATAGGAAGTTATTGTAATGGGTCCGATTTGTCAAATTGAAAATTTTGACATTTCTCGACGTTTCAAGGTCCCTACAGTCGAAATAAAAGATTTTTAGAAAGATGTCTGTGCGTGCGTGTGTAGGTACGTACGTTCGTACGTCTGTACGTTCGCGACGTTTTTTTCGTCGTCCATAGCTCAAGAACCAGAAGAGATATCGACTTCAAATAAATTTTGTTATACAGATAAAAAGGCAGAAAGATGCAGTAAAGGCTCTCAAGAAAATTGCGTGGGTGGTTTTTTTACCATAGCAGTTTAAAAAAAAGGTGAAAATGTTGGTTAACCCTAAATATCTCATGAACCAATGACGCTAGAGACTTGAATAATTTTATGTTATATATTGTAACGTGATACAAAACAATTATATTTTTGGAAAAAAATTCAATTAACGGTTTTTTTTATAAATCAAAAAAACTGAAAAAAAAATTTGTCACTTCGAAAATTGTACGACTAAAATATGATTTCATCTCCAAAACAATTTTGTGCAACGAAGAATAATGTTTTTGACATCTGATAAAATTTTGAGAAAAATCGAATTGACAGTTTTCTTGCAAAAAATAATAACCTAAAAAAAAAATAAAAAAAAGTTGGTAAAAATTGAGTTTTGACTCAAATATCTTTTCAAGACTTTGAGATATTGGCTTTAAACTACTTTTATCTTTCAAAAAATATTGTTTTCAACATTCAGTCAAATTTTGAAAAAAATAGAATTGACAGTTTTTTTACAAAAAATTAAAAACCGAAAAAAAATTTTACAAAAGTTGGTAAAAATTGATTTTCGACTTAAATATCTTTTGAAAAATTTGAGATTATGGCTTCTAACTAATTTTAACTTATAAGAAATATTGTTTTCAACATTAGGAAAAATTTTGAGAAAAATCGAATTGACAGTTTTTTTTACAAAAAATAAAAACCTAAACAAAAAAATTAATAAAAGTTGGTAAAAATTGATTTTCGGCTCAAATAGCTTTTCAAAAATTAAAAATATTGGCTTCAAACTTATTTTATTTCACAGAAAATATTGTTTTTTATATTCAGTAATTTTTTTATAAAAATCCAACAGTCCGTTTTTTCATAAAAAAAAAATAAAATCTACAAAAAATAGAACGCAAATTTGATACATTTAGACAAACTTTTAAGCAAGACAAATCGATAGACGGGATGGGAAGTTATCAGTGTGGGTCGCATCCCAGCCTCTTTTTTTAATAGTGATTAAACCATATTTAAGTACTCAATTGCAAATTATAAATTTCAGTATGACAGAAAGGCCTCTTTCACACGAGACGGTTTCGTCCGTACGATTTTTATCCGTGAGCCATTGATAGTAAACTAATAAAATTAACTAAAGCTTTCACACTGGACGGAGACAAGTTTTTTCCGTACGGACGCTTTAAAACAGCCGTCTCAACGACTGAAATATACGGCGACCGTGCCGTCGCCGTCTTATCAGTGGTGTACGTGACTACGCGAACGCATTCACAAAAGACGATTTTTATTCGTCTGCCGTCCGCTTTTGTGGTCACTTGTACTAAAGAAAAATATCTAAAATATAACCAAACGTTAGACGATTCACGATTATTATTAACCCACGCAATTTTCTTGAGAGCCCTTTCTGCATCTTTCTGCCTTATTATCTGTATAACAAAATTTATTTTAAGTCGATATCTCTTCTGGTTCTTGAGCTATGGACGACGAAAAAAACGTCGCGAACGTACAGACGTACGAACGTACGTACCTACACACGCACGCACAGACATCTTTCTAAAAATCTTTTATTTCGACTGTAGGGACCTTGAAACGTCGAGAAATGTCAAAATTTTCAATTTGACAAATCGGACCCATTACAATAACTTCCTATGGGAAGTTAAAAATTTACAAGACTGATATAGAACATAAATATAATGGGCCTGTGACATAAAACCGTCAAAACATTATATGCGCGCTCATACTCAAAGCGAGATTTTAAAAATGTCTGGGGGATATTTGGCCCCTACAATTTGTCTGGCTGTTTGCAAATGGTGTTGAAATAGTTTCCAAAATATCATGTTTAAAAATTAAGACTCAGACTCTAAGAAAACTTACCTCATTTTTTCGCAAACTTTAAAGTGTCTGGCGGAAATTACCACCGACGAAAACTGTCTGGCACTATTGATTTTAAATTTATAATGAAATTGTGTAAAATATATACAAAAATTATCACTCAGACTTTAAGAAAAGTAAGAGATTTTTTTATTTACCTTTAGTACCTGGTACAGGTAAATTGGCCGCCGGCCCAAGCTAGCAAGTATGTATACCTTCATAGTATACACTAACACTATTCTATACGATACATTTTGTTACTCAGAAAATAAGTAACGTCTGGCGGTCCTGGGCTCTTACTCTAATTGTTATTAGTATACAAGCCTATATAATGCCAGCACTTGGAGTTTTATTTTTCTATTGTTTCAAAAGGTACCTAACCTAACTAGGTATTTAATAAAATACTTAGTTATGTAGGTACCTAACTGACCTCAGTTAGCTACAATTAGTAGGTATATAAGTTAATTATTCTAGCGTGGAGTGCTAAGGAAATGCGTATGTAAGGTTAACTTTTTTTTAAGAATCATCCTAAGAAATATTGTAAAACATAAAAATATGTACTATCAGAGAGATAGATTCATTTATTCAACAGTTTTTAAATATTTTACATGATCGTGTTACAATGCTTTAAATGAAAAAGAGGTGACAATGGCCAAAATAGCCGTCCGTCAGAGTGAGTAACATAATACAACATACCTACAATATTTTAAGTGATTTAATTAAATTCTGAAATAATTAGTTTTCGGTAGTGCAAAGCTGCTTCGCAGTATTTATAAATAACGTCCCAATTCGGACCAATAAGTAATTTTTTAAGTTCTTCTAAGGTTAATGTTGGTTTTTCAAAATACTGGATCCTCCAGTTTCTAAATATTGGGCAAATACCTATGAAATGAAACGTGCCCTCTCTAGCATGTTGGTTACAATTACAAAGTGTGCAGCAGTTGGTTTCGGCGCTGTTAAAATATGTTCCATTCAGGTTAAGGAGTTCTTCTCTTGATCGAAATAACAAAGATATTTTTCTGCAACTATTTGTATCGGTGAAATAATTATTTTCGTTGAGATTATAGACTAATGTCGGGTATATAAGGCGATTTTCTGATTCATTTGCTTTTTTTATATAGTCTTCTCTGCGTTTTATATCTATTTCTCTTATTATTGCACACATTTGATTTTTTAGTTCTAAAGGTCTTTCAAGGTTTATAGCCAAAGGAGAGGCAACTGACTCCGCTAGATCTTTCCATTTTTGTATAAAGGGGTGGTTCCTTCCAATAGCGTACAGTCGTGGAATGTGTTGTAATCTTTCTTGACTATAGGTTGAGATAACTTTTATAATGTAGTCAACATGGAGTTTTAGTGTGTATATGTAGAGTGTGGCCAATCCAGTTTCAAGATGAATCATGTAGTTTGGTGTATTTTTAGGTAGCAGAAATATCTTTTTAATGAAGAATCTTTGAAGCTTTTTGACTTCCTGGTATTCTTGAAAACCCCTGATCTTGGCTCCATAGCACATCATTGAACGTAGTACCACCTCATAAACTTTGTATTTGGCTGAATTCGGTACCTCTTTCTTTTTTAATAGTAGATTCCAACTAACAATAATTGCATTTTTTGTTGTGCAAGTTTTGATGCAAGTTGTTGTTTCATATTGAAGAATGGAGTTTCATCTATTCCAAGGTATTTGTAACTTTTGACGACTTCAATATTTTCTCTACCGTAATACCATTTCTCTCTTTGTGAACAACTTCCTCTCGTATATCCCGCTATCATAACTTTAGATTTATCTATATGTTGATAATAAGATTCCAAAAATTAAAATATTCTTTCAACTTATTAATCATCAACTGTAAGCTTTCAGGTGATTCGGCAAGTAGTATCAACTCATCAGCATAAAGAAGAGATTTTATTACTGTACTAGCTATGTTGATTCCGGCAGGTAAATAAGATGTCACATCATCTATGAAAAGGACAAACAACATGGCGCTTAATAAACATCCTTGTTTTAATCCAGTTTTTGTTTCAAACCATTCTAATGCTTTTGTTCCATCCCATACTGCTGACTTAGATCCGTTGTAAAGTTCTTTAATTATTCTTAACATTTTTGTCGAAATTCCCAGTTGGTTTAATTTGAAGTAAAGAGCTTTTCTATCTATAGTGTCGAAAGCGGCCTTGAAATCAATGAAGAAAATGTATAATTTGCGTTGACGGAGTCGGAAGTCCTGAATAATTGTATTTATCACGAAGATATTATCTGTTGTCGAGTAACCTGAGCGGAAATCCGATTGGTATTTACTGAGGAGGTTATTTTCGTCTACCCATTTTGTTATACGTGCAAGTAATACTGCTGTAAACATTTTTGCTCTTGCGTTTGTAAACGAAATACTTTTATAATTCGTTGTATCATTTAAGTCTCCCTTCTTATGTATGGAAATACTAAAGCTTCTTTGCAAGAGTCAGGTACTTGACCCGTGTTAAAAATAAAGTTAAAACTTTCGTATATTTTTCGAAGAAACAGGTTCGTTGCGTTTTTGTAAAATTCTGTTAGGACGCGATCTGATCCTGCAGCTTTCCCTGTTTTTGCTTGTTGAACTACCATAATTATCGCATCTAGCGATAAATCTTCATCAAGACTTTGGTTTTCTACAAATAGACATGTTCAATGTATTTTGGTTGAGCAATTTTCTGAAGTGGTCTCTCAGTACGGTTCCATTAATGTTAACTCCACATTTGTATCCTTGTCCTTTCAGGATTTGTTATTGCCTCCAATGCTCCTTTGGATTTCTTTGGGTTGCGAGGTTTCGTGCAGTTTGTTGTATATATTCCTTTTTCTTTTTCCTAAACAGTTTTTTTAAACTAGCCTTTGCTTGGCTGTAACTCGAAAGAAGCCTTCCATCAACATTAGCAGAATCCCTTATTTTGTTCAATAAATTGAAAGATAGTTTTCTCGTCTCTCTGCATTTATTATCGAACCATTTTTGTTTACCTACTTGTTTAGCGTTTTTGCCAAGGGTTGGATAAGATTTTACGATGCATTTTATAAGTTTTTCCAACGATTCATTGTCTGTTTGGGTTTCCATCTTAACAAGGTTTTGGTCAAGTCTGTTCTCATAACTGCTTTTATTACTCTCTTTCCATATGAGTTTTCGTGGAAGATGAATTGATTTAGTTTTATTTGTATCTGTTTTTCAAAATGTCACTTTAATTGGCATATGGTCTGAACATATGTTTGGTTCAACTTTGAAATGATTAACGTAATCTATCCATTTGCCAGAAATAGCACAGTAGTCTATTACCGATTTTCCTTGTCCACTGATGTAGGTGAAGTCCCGATCTACATCACCCTCAAAGCAACCGTTTAAGACAAACAAATCATTATCTTGGCAGAGCTCGGCAAAAGTGTATCCATTAACGTTACAAATAACATCTTTTGAGTTTCTGTGTTCTTTTACTTTGTAAGATGATATGACATTGTTCGGTGCATTAATTTGTTTGTCTCCAGTACGTGCATTCATGTCACCGCCTACCATTAAATTTTCTTTTGCAATTACTTGTATGATTTCTGTTGGTTTGTTAAAATCACAATCCCAGTGATTACAATTTAAATAGGTTGGCAATATATATAACTCCCCTTTTTCGTCTTTTATTTGTAGTATTATTTGTTCATTGTATTCAATGTAAGATCCCACTAATTTGTCCGATCTGTAACCATATAAGGATCCTTCGCTTGCTCTCCCGCATACGTACTATCATTTAATAATTCTACAGGTTGGGCCACCTTTTGGTTTCTGTTTACATTATGGTTTATTTTCAGAGCTCAAAATCTTAACAGTAAGTCCGTTGAACGAAATTAGTCTCTTTACTATAGCCGAGAGTGTTTCAATGTGAAACTCAATTCACGAACATTAACTCACCATCGATCTTAATAATTGAATGTTTTAAACATGAGTATCGTCACAAAGATCTCGGACTATTCGCTTTTAAGGTGGAATTAACTTGGCCTCGTTATCGTTTCGCAGTTTGATTCTTCTCGTCGGCTGCGTTAACAAACAAAGTTCTGCATCTGGAATCCACAAAGAGTTAGATGATTGGTTTATACAGGTTGGTTCGCCATTCTACAGTCGACCTTTTCTATAGATATAAAATTCCAAAGCCGTGATTTCTGCCGTCTTGGTGATGTCAATTTGAATCCTCGAAGCTGTGATTTGGAAATTTGTGATTTTTCTCTGAGGAGGCGGGACGGACCGCGTAATGTTGTGCCAACAATCTGGAGCCAATTAAAACTACAGCTCTAAAACAAAATTGATACGTGAACGTGAATTTGAACGGATTTGTTTTCCCTTATCAATGGGAATGTTTGTTTTTATGTATAAATCCATGGGTTACTAGCAAATTTTAATAAATAAGTTTTTTTTGTTTGTTAAAAATGTAACTTTTGATAAAATGGCGGAAAGGGCTCAATAAATTAATTTTGATTATCAACTTCCCATATTAAGTTATCGTTATAGATCCGATTTATCAATTTGAAAATTTTGACACTAATAGTAGTTTTAAGGTCTCTAGAATCTTTATTAAAGGTTTTAAGAGAGATGTTTGTGCGTGTTTCCGTAAGTACGGAATACCTTTTGTCCGAACTTTGGTCCGATTTGACATTTCTCAAAGTTTTAAGGTCCCTAGAATCAATATCAAAGGTTTGTGTATGCTGGTGTTCGTATGTTTGTACATTGATTCCTATATATTCCTACGTTCGGGATACCTTTTTGGTCGACCGGATCTCAAGAACCCGCAAAGTTGTTGACTTCAAAAGAATTTTGTTATACAGGTAATATAATAACAAATTAATTTGGTTGACCATGAAAATTTCACTAAGACTTCAATCAAATTTTATATTATAATATAGGTGCTTTAATTGATAACACTGCTCACGTACTTTTCATGTTTTCTAACACTGTAAAACATCTTCAGTTTGGTCTATAATTTAATAATAAATCGTCTTATAAACGAACAACGGTAGTAAATTTTTGAATTTTACTATCAAAATGCGTCAAAATGGAACAAAATTTCCATTGTTGGACATTAAACCACCAACTCGTTTACGTAGAGTGCGAACTGAGAAAAATATCGTAGCTGGTAGCAGCTACTGTAGTTATGATGGTGAATTATCGATTCGGTACCGAATCATTAGCAACACTTGGGGCTTTGTTACTCCACTTCCAGAAAAATCTATTTGTGAAGCCATTCAAAATACAGCTGGTGCAAGAATTGAACCGAATGACCTACCACAACGTGGAATTTTTGAGAATGAGCGCTTTCATATCAAATGTGAAATCAAAAACTGTGTTCAGCGACGAAGCCTATTTCTGGTTGAATCGATACGTGCACTAGCAAAAACTTCCGTAGTTCGAATGAAGAACAGCCAAAAGCCAGAAAAAGTCACTGTTTGGTACGGGCTGGAGGAGTCATTAGGCAGGCCGTATTTCTTCAAAGATGATGCGAATCGCAGTAATACTGAGAATGGTACTTTATGATGATATCAAAGTTTTTTTTGAGTAAAGTGGAAGATTTTCAGGTGCTATCAACAAGATGGTGCCACATAGAACGCTAAAAAATAGACTGATTGAGAGGTGAGTTCAATGAACAGTTAATTTCACGTTTGGGGCCGATCTATTGTCCTCCTAGATCGTACAATCACACGCCTCTAGGCTCATGTCTTGTCTATAGCTACAAGCCCGCTTTAATCTACGCACTGGAAACCAGTATTAAGGATATTAAATGGTGACATATAATATTTGTCAACTACACTATCATTGACAGTAGAATCCATTAGGGATCTTATCAATGGGTTTACATTAAAATTAAATTAAATTGGGTGGCGCAACAGTCCGTTGAGAACTTTCAACTTTCAACCATTCCGGTGTGCGAGTACTGTTGTCAAGGATGGAGGGGACCTACAGTTTTAAGCCGAATCCGAACGGCTAACTTTTCATGACAAGAATTACTCTTGGAGAATTTGTCAATTCCTCGCAAGAGGCAGTACCCGTGAAAAAAACTTTAGTTGGCATAGGCAGGGATCGAAACCAAGACCTCTGGCATGACAGTCCAACGCACTAACCATCATGCCACGGGTACTACAATGGGTTTGCATACAATTTTTTTTTTTTTGAAAGTTTTTAAAGAGAAGACTCATTTAATTTTTCATCAAAGGTGTAGTGTTGGCAACCTCATAAATTGAGTTATTTGAATACCATTTTTTTTAAGGCTTTCCAATCCACAATAAAATTTTAATATTTTTCTTTCAAACACTTCCAATTCCATGTTTATTGAATTGAAATCGGTTCTGGAAGTTTATTCACAGATACTTCGTTTCTAGACGTAGTGGGATTGCTGCGTTATTTATTTTGAGATCTAGAAACTTGCTTTCTTTAATAGTGGAGTGGTGTCCTTTTCCGCTGGCATTTCTGAAACAAATCAATCCACACTTATTTATATTTATTTTTAATCTCCATTTTTTGAAATAGTTTTCGATAAGTAACAACCTACGTTTAATTTTATTAAGAGCTAAAATTAAACAAGGTTCATTAGAATAGAAGTGTGAAAGAGGGAAGTCTTGGATATAAATGTTGAATAAAGATGAACCTAATATCGATCCCTGAGGAACACCTGTAGTGTATATACATTGAAAATATCAGTATGCTCAGAAGTAATAAAAATTGAGCTTTTTCTATTTGCTAAAAAACTGAAAATTATTTTGATTAGCCAATTCGGAAAATTTAGCTTTAAAAGTTTATATACAAATCCCAGATGCCAAAGTGAATCGAAGGCTGTTTAAAGGTCAAAAGGTCAATATCTAGTCTAGACTCTTTGTGCACATTTTATTTCTAAGATTTTGAATGACCTTGTCTTAAAATAGAAGCAAAGCTTGTTACTTAAAATTTCCTTTTTTGAAACCAAATTGATTGCATGGAATTATATTCCTGTCTTCGCAGAAGCTATTCAATGGGTCAGCTAATACCCGCTCAAACAGTTAACCAATGTTAGAAAGATGGGAGAGAGTTCGAAAGTTTTTAACTTCTCTTGTCGCTTTGATATTCGCAATTGGCAAGATCATAGCTCGTGTTCAAATGTTTGGAAAATAACCATTATTAATACATTGGTTGAAAATAAACGTCCAAAGAATATGGACATTTTCTTTATATTATGTAATAATTAGAAATTTGGTCGATCCCAGATAATTTTGTATTATTAGTTGAGGATCTGTAAAGATTTAGACTTGAGTAGAAGGAGATAATGCTGTATATATGGCGTTATTTATAGAGGAAAATGTTATCATTTAGCTTGACATAGGTGTTATTATCATAAACCTATCAACAAAGTGATCGTTGAGATCTATACACTGCATTTTTGAATGAAGCTCACGATACTAAGGATGAATTCTATTGAAGTGAAGATGATAGTCTTTTAAGTTGTTTTAGCCAAATTCTTTGAAGATCAAATTATTTGTTTGTTAACTTTGAAATACATAACATGTACTTATAGTTTTTGACATTCCGTAGATTTGAATGGAGAAAATGATTGTATTTACTTCCTTAATGAGGTCATTTATTTCCGTATTTGAAATTTTATTCTCCTTTGGTAAAACGAGAATGGATAACGAATGATGCAGTGTTAGGAAATATACATAATAAAATTATCTGACGAACATACGGGAATGTAAATTTAAACTCTACTGCTGCATTCAATAATAATGATAATTTTAAACTTCAAATTTACTCCATTGATGTATAAAAATAAAATATACAAAAAACATTGTTGAACTTTCCAAAAATAACTTGACTTTTTTCGCATTCAGCGTTTATAAACATGTGCCTTCATCTAAAAATATCTAAACTCTCATTTTTCCTGTATTATGAAGAAAACGAAATAAAAATCGTCAATACTTAATTTCTCAAAACTCATCAAAACTGCCCTAAGTACACTTTTTATAATTGCGTGCCTTTTGTAGCATCATTGTCACGAACAAATATTTTCGCAATAAATAATTTTGCAGGAAATGCAACAAAAACTCACGACTTATCATGCGAAAAAGGAAATGCCGAATAAACAAGCAAACAAACAACATTAACAACAAAAAAAAACTCATACTTGCAAATTTATTCTAATTATCAACACCTTTTCCTTTGCGTTGTTGTTGACTCACTTTTTGTCACTTTCGGTTTGTCAACACAAGGCAGAGCGGCGGCGGCGGCGCGGCGGTAGACGACGGAACAACGTGTTGGAGAGTATTTTCAGTGAGTCGAGTATATAGCGGAGAACAGGAGGCTTTTTCACGGTCGTACATATATCCTTTTTTTTTTTTGTATTAATAATAATAATTTTTCGCACTTCGTACTACATATACAAATTCATGCCCTCAAGGAACGTATAAAACAAACACCTAACACTTCATATTGTCATCGTCATTGTCGCGCATATCCGTTACCCTTACCAATGTTTATAATGTCCTTCGAAATAATATACATAAAGGTATATATACGCAATCATAAAAGACTCTCATAACTCTGGTTGTTTTGTTATTTTTGTGTTTTGTTATACCTATGGTGTGTTGATGGCGGCAATGACGATGGTAATGTCTGCGGCTCTGTGCTACACCTCCCCCCCACCTCTGTCTTAATCTATAGAACAACGGTGGACACCACATATCGTCATATAAGCATAAGAACTCGCTGACAAATTAAAGCGGCAATTTTGTGGGAAAATAAAGGATCATGTTACACCATTCGCACGTTTGAGTGCATTGAATGTCATGCTCGTCGTCGTCGTAAGAGTCGTCGTCGTCCAACAGCTTAAAGCAAAAAGGGTTTATGTTTAGTATATAAGAAGAAAGAAGCGTCTAAAATGGCATAACAAAAGCTCAAATGTGTAAACACGACCGACACGCCAACGACAGTAAAGTCCTCGAGTGATATAATAAAAATAGTCCAGTCCTGCAGGTGTAGAATTGCCTCTGGGGTTGAAGACATTTACAAAAAACGCAATAACAAACACAAGAATACGACAAAAATGTGAATGACTGACACATTTTAAATGAATGCAAATTTATAAATGTCCTGAAATTCAACTTTTTGAGTTTTAAGACAACGATTCTTGTTGCGGTCACTGTGGCGTATACGCATTTTTTTGTCTAAAATCATATTTTATTGCTTAGTTACAATTTATAGTACGCAGGAAGTAATAAAAGTTGTCGACCGTTTTTGGTCCTTTGGGAAGATGCTATAATTTTTTTTTAAATGTCAGTTTTACTTTGACATTTGACTTAAATTATTCAAAAAATTCAAGATTCAAAAATATGATTTATTTTCTTTTAAGTATTTTTGTGTGGGATATTTAATCAATGGCGAAAACATTGGGTACCTATCTAAAAGGTTTTTGAGTCAAAACAAAATGTGACATCAAATTTTCAACTTTATTTCTCGAACTTTAAACAACACTTCAGGACATGAAGGTGTCTAGCTAGCACACTTGAAAACCATACATGCGATGCGCGTATAACAGCGCGGATACAATCCACAAGCATATCGTCGTCGTTAACGTTATCATCTTCATCATTGTCAACATACCACATAAAAGTCTTGAAAACATATACAAAAATTTCATTTCTACAATTGTTGCAAGAAGCGCATCTCGTTATTGGAGAGATGCAGATGCAGTTGCAAGTTGTTTTTTTTTTCAAAAATAAAAAAATACATGCAAATATTATTTTTTCTGTCTTGTGAATTGTAGATAGTAGAATTGGGAAAATTTTAAGCTTCATAATTCCAAAATCCCTTTTCTTGATGACAATGAAATTGACAGCTTCAACACCTGAGCATAACAATTCCAAGATAAAATGAGAAAAGGTGTTAGTTGAAAAAGGTGTTTAATTGAAAAAGGGTGTGAAGTTGGAGTGGCATCATTTAGTTCTTTTATAGATACCTAGTCAGAAAATAAAAAGTATATGCATTTCAAAATGTTTAACTGTCTAAAAGCTGTATTTTTGAACTTTGTGGGATTTTCTTTTGTTCTTCTGCATTACTTATATGCAATTTTATGCAAAGACCACAATCTTATTATTAATATCTATTAATATAAATTTAATAAAAAATTAATTAATTAAACTGAAATAAAGATGATTCACAAAAAAAAAGAAAACAAAATATCGAAAGAACAAAAGAACAAAGAACAGCCCTTGAATAAAATCCTCTTCGTTAAGCCTCCTCTAATGGAGAAGACAAGTAGTTCTACGTGTTTAGTATTATGTAACAAAATGACTTTCTCTATTGAAAAAGAAACTTACTACAGTCACTGCAAGATTCCAACTTAAGAAAGCACCATGTACTGATGATAAATTGTGGAAGTATTATATAGTGTCATTTTTATCATAAAGGCTTGGAGGTTGTCAAACTTTTATCAACACTTTAACACCTTTCCCTTTTTGTGCAATATGGAAAGTAAGAAAGTGCATTGTTTTTAAAAACAATGACACTGTCTGAGTACTTTAAAAGTATAGAATAAATCAGATAAAGAATATAGTCAATGTCATCAGTATTGTAATATAATAAGTTTATCTCAGCTGCCAGACTATTAAAGTTATGTAGATTTTGTTTTAGTGTTGAACAAAGTTTAATTTTTAATTCAATTTAGAAAATATTTATAAGGAGTAGTTTAAACTCAATTCGTAATCGGACCGATTTGTCGAATTGAAAATTTTGTCAACATCCGGTAAAATTTTGAGAAAAATCGAATCGACAGTTTTTTTTCTACAAAAAAATTAAAAACCTAAAAATAAATTAACAAAAGTTGGTAAAATTTGATTTTCGACTTAAATATCTTTTCTAAACTTTAAGATATTGGCCTTTAACTAATGTTATCTTTCCAAAAATATTGTTTTCAACGTTCAGTAAAATTTTGAGAAAAATCGAATTGGCAGTTTTTTTTTTACAAAAATAGAAACATAAACAACATTAATAAGAGTCGGTAAAAATTGATTTTCGGCTCAAATATCTTTTTAAAAATTAAAAATATTGGCTTAAAACTTATTTTATCTCACAGAAAATATTGTTTTCGACGTTCAGTAAATTGTTTATAAAAATCCAACAGTCCGTTTTTTCATAAAAAAATAAAATCTACAAAAAATAGTACGCAAATTTGGTAAAAAATGATGTTCGGTTCGCGATATTTGGTGAAAAATAGAAGATATTGACTTCAAATTAATTTTACTCATCCAATTTGTATTTATTTATATATCAGAAATACAAATTTTTAAGAAATCCTACTAAAATTGGTAAAATTGGTTTTCGAATAAAAATCTCCTTAACAAAAATAGATTTCGAAATCAAACTATTTCATTATATGCAAAATATTGTTGGTAATTTTTAAATTTTAAGAATAATTCAACTGACAACTTTTTTTAACAAATCACGAAAACCTACAAACTTTTAAGCAAAACAAATCGACAGACGGATGGGAAGTTATCAGTGAGGGACGCATCCTAGCCTCTTTTTAAATTTTGGAACCAGACTGATTCGGCTGCTTTTGCAGTAACTCATTTTGGCGCTCCAATTTTACAAGACCTTGTTGATGTCTTCAGGCTGTAGCTTATGGATTGTTTTTATGGCATTGACTTCAAGTAGGTTTGAAAAGTTTTCAAATAATTGGCATAATATCGGTTCTTTACGAACTCCCCAAAATCTTTGTCTACGTAGACTGTGAGTGTTATTCAAAAGCATACCAGTCTCACTAACTTTTTGTACAAAACTTGTGTACATAGCGTACAGCAGGCGTTTTGGTTGATTCATCTAGGATAAAATTTCTTTTAAAAGAACGTACCATTTGGGGAGATACATTGTACTCACATTGGAAAAAAGTTTTCAGTATTTTTCAACCTTACTTAAGCTTAAGTGACTCATTCCTTTACGCTGAAGATATATTTCTAGCGAAAAAATCTGTATCAGCTGATAATACAAAATTTATAATTGAATGACAAGATATTAAGGTTTTAGACGTTCTACGTAGTGCGGAATCAATGTCATGGGTCGAATTTGGCATTATACCAAAATATTGGAATAAAAAAATGTTCTCCACTTCTATAGGCGTTTAGAAGATTGAAAGTGTTAAATATCACGCATTTTTCTTCTCAAATAAAAAATTTGTCAGAATCCGGAATTATCAACCCGCTTTTATAATGCCCCATGAATGCTTATTGAGATAAATGAATTTTAAGTATGTGTTCAATATTCAATGCGATCGATGGTAAATTAAAATGTTCCCCCTTTTTTAACACCTTTTACCGCAAATCCATATGTTTCCAAGAATGCAGCAAAAGCTTTTGTGTTGCAGACATGTTTGGCCTTATTTTAACATTCGACTTGTATCTTTAAAAAAAATTCTAAGACAGAAGACACAGAGACCTAGATCTTAAAGAAAAATCGGAGAACAGGTGTATTTTGCACACTTTTCATTTTTATTTTTTTATTTCTTATCGAACAAAATCTTCACACTCGAAGATATAAATCCAGATTTTTTTTCCTTATGGGAAAAACACATCACTCTCATTAAAAAGTCCTATTGCGGATGTGGCAAACATAAGGAATACCTATGTGTGTCGTCTTGTCTTAGATTTTTCTTAGAAGATTCCTTTGCGCTTGCATTTCGTCTGTATACTCAGACTCATGCTACTATCGTACTCATATCCGTCTTGTATACTATAAAGATATTCCTATAATATACGTATGACTTTTAAGACATCTTATTCCTAGCATATGCATATGTACCTATACCTACTCTTAAACTTTATACTTTGGTTAAGGCTAAGACATAAACATCATGGATATAATAGGATATACCTACCTACCTAGGGAACTAAGTATAGATGCCTTTTACACTTATTCCAAGACTTCCAGATTCACCCTTGGGTTAAAACATTTTCAATTCATCCCTTTTTCTAGATGAAAACAGGCTAAAGTAGAGAGAGAGAGGAAGACGAAGAGTGAGTGAGTACGTAAAAGATATTACAATACAGATTTACACTATTTCAGTTTGTAGGCATAAAATATCTCTTCTGAGGTTTCTTTTCGTTTTTTTCTTGTTTTATGTACACATTCAAAACCATCAGGCAGCCATTTCTATATTTTTGGAAAATTTTTGACTAAAGTTGATGGTATGGTATAATAAGTAATGGAAAGTTTCGCAAATGGATTTTTTCCATTTAACGAACATATAGAGCTTTAGGTAGAAAAGAGAATTTTTTGAATGTGACCATTAAATTTGGGTGAACTTATTGGGAATTTTTTGTAAAAATTATGACTTTTTTTTTAAAAATATTGTACGAGTACGTATGCCATAAGTATAGGCACGACTTATTTTATAGATAGATGTAAAGTTTGTTAGATATAACATATAACTTTTCTTTTAGGTAAATTGCGGAAGTAAGAAAACGTTAATTTAAATCAACTCATGATAATATGCTGATGGTTAAAATATGTTCTACTATAAGTTCTTTTGCTTTTGTTAGTTGTTATAGGAATACTTTTGGGGTAAATTTGATGTTGGTTATTTATGGTGTTTGGTGAATTGAAACATCTTAAAAGACATCCCTGAATGGTGGGATAAAATAATGTTATTTGAATAAGTTTTGACTGTAATAGGGGGATACCTAGCATGATTAAGGGGTGCTTTCGAATGGAACTTTTAAATTACTGAAAGTCACATTTTTGCATTGCTATACCCAAAATAAAATGGTCATGTGGGATGATTAAATTATAGTCAAATTTTTCCAATTGATATTCTTTAAAAGTTGTACTTAATATTTTTGTTTAATAAGCCAAAACGTCATTCAAAAAACTTCGAAAAGCTTACAATCTAAAATCGAGTTTTAAATCGTTTTCTATGAAAGTACAGGGTGGCGCATAAATCATGTTACAAAAAAAAATGTAGTAACTTTTTTTTGGTGCTGACTTATTAACTTCCCATAGGAAGTTATTGTAATGGGTCACATTTGTCAACTTGAAAATTTTGACATTTCTCGACGTTTCAAGGTCCTTAGAGTCGAAATAAAAGCTTTTTAGAAAGATGTTTGTGCGTGCGTGTGTACGTACGTCCGTACGTTCGCGACGTTTTTTTCGTCGTTCATAGCTCAAGAACCAGAAGAGATATCGATTTCAAATAAATTTTGTTATACAGATAATAAGGCAGAAAGATGCAGAAAGGGCTCTCAAGAAAATTTCGTGGGTGTTTTTTTTACCACAGCAGTTTACAAAAAGGTGAACATTTTGGTTAAACCTAAATATCTCATGAACCAATGACGCTAGAGACTTGAATTAAATTTAATATTATATATTATAACGTGATACAAAAGAAGTATATTTTAAGAAAAAAATCCAATTAACGGTTTTTATTATATGTAAATCAAAAAAACTGAAAAAAATTGTCACCTCGAAAATTTTACGACTTAAATATGATTTCATCTCCAAAATAATTGTGTGCAGCAAAGAATAATGTTTTTGACATCCAATAAAATTTTTAGAAAAATCTAATCGACAGTTTTTTTTATAAAAAATAAAAACCTAAAAAAAAAACATTACTCAAAGTTGGTAAAAATTGAATTTCGACTCAAATATCTTTTCAAAAACTTGAGATTAGGGCTACAAACTTATTTTATCTTATAAGAAATATTATTTTCAACATTCTAAAATATGTTGACAAACATCGAATCGACAGTTTTTTACAACAAATAAAAACCTAAAAAAAAATTAACAAAAGTTGGTAAAAATTGATTTTCGACTCAAATATCTTTTTAAAACTTTGCGATATTGGCTTTAGAATACTTTAATCTTTAAACATTCAGTAAAATTTTGAAAAAAATCGAATTGACAATTTTTGTACAAAAAATTAAAAACCTAAAAAAAAATTAACATAAAAAGTTGGTATAAATTGTTTTTCGGCGTAAATATCTTTTCACAATTTTGAGACATTCGCTTTAACCCTAGTTTACGTATTGGGGTTCGAGCGAACCCCAACGCAAATTTGAATGCTTATAACTTTTTTCTTAATCATATTATTGACCAGGGATAAAAAATCAGTGAACAAATTTCATTTTTCTTTACGTTTTTGATCGTTTTTTCATCAAAGCGATTTAAGATAATTTTCTGGTATTTTTTTCTGAAAAAAAGCCACAAACTAAACTTGGGGTTCGTGTGAACCCCTTGATGGGATTGGGATCCCATAGTGTACGTACGGCGGTGACCATCTCTTAATGCTCCAATGTACAACAAAATATGCTTGCAGTTCGTTCATTGTCAAAGGCTTCCAGATGCGTTGTGATTGTCGATTCGCATTCATTTTGGTATATACATTACTGGCCTTTTCGTTTGCGCGTTTGATGATCTCATATTTAATTTTATGGTTGAAAATGCGATTGAAAATAGGGAGAAGAGATTCATTTTTCAAATTAGCCATATGGCCAACATTTCCACCAGGTCTGAAAACATTACTACCTTGGATACGACATAATACTGCTTCCTCCGACTCTTTCATCCATTTTCGACCACTGACTTTCGTCAAATGGGGCATTTTGCACATAATCTGGATCATTCTGTGCATCATCGCCACCAACATTAAATGGATCAGTCTCCTCCTCTTCATCAGATTGCATGTCTAACATTGCACTCAATGTAATTGCTCTTTCTTCTTCATCACCTCTATTATATGCTCTCAATAATCTATCTAAACTAGACACTGAAATATAAAATCAATATAAAGGTTTACAAATTTTTGTAATAAAACTTAGAATAAATTTAATTTTATAACTCACTTTTTGGTAAATAAATACTTTGTTCTCACTATTTTCACCAAATTGTTTAATATTTTTGAAACAAGACACGTATTTTGTTAAAATAAGACACCACAACTGTCAACTTAATCAACAACAAAAAGAGGCAATGCATCATCTTGCAAATAATGAACAATTAGAGGTGCATACAAATTTTGGGGTTCGTGCGAACCACAAGTTTGGTTATAGCATTATTTTTCGTGCCGTAAACTAGAGTTAAACTAATTTTATCTTATAAGAAATATTGTTTTCAACATTAGGAAATATTTTGAGAAAAATCGAATTGACAGGTTTTTTTACAAAAAATAAAAATCTAAACAAAATTTAACAAAAGTTGGTAAAAATTGATTTTCGACTCAAATATCTTTTTAAAACTTTGCGATATTGGCTTTAAAATACTTTAATCTTTAAACATTCAGTAAAATTTTGAAAAAAATCGAATTGACAATTTTTGTACAAAAAATTAAAAACCTAAAAAAAATTAACATAAAAAGTTGGTATAAATTGTTTTTCGGCGTAAATATCTTTTCACAATTTTGAGACATTCGCTTTAAACTAATTTTATCTTATAAGAAATATTGTTTTCAACATTAGAAAATATTTTGAGAAAAATCGAATTGACAGGTTTTTTTACAAAAAATAAAAACCTAAACAAAATTTAACAAAAGTTGGTAAAAATTGATTTTCGACTCAAATATCTTTTCAAAAATTTGATATTATGGCTTCCAACTTGTTTTAACTTATAAGACATATTGTTTTCAACATTCAATAAAATTTTGAGAAAAATCGAATTGACAGTTTTTTTTTTACAAAAAATAAAAACCTAAAAAAAAAACAATAGGTAATAAAACTTGGTAAAAATTTACGTTCGACTCAAATAGCTTTTCAAAAATTACAAATATTGGCTTCAAGCTTATTTTATTTCACAGAAAATATTATTTTCGATATTCAGTATTTTTTTTATAAAAATCCAGCAGTCCGTTTTTTCATAAAAAATAAAATCTACAAAAAATAGTCTGCAAATTTGGTAAAAATCTATACATATAGACTTTTAAGCAAGACAAATCGACAGACAGGGTGGGAAGTTTTCAGTGTGGGTCGCATCCCAGCCTCTTTTTTGTTTTTTTTTTTTTATTTTGCAGGTTACCATTTAAATTTATGAAAACATCAAGAATTTAGGCAGAAGTTTGGCGGTACTCCCTCGAGTAGATGGAAAATTATGAGGGTGGTTAAAATGTTTGCCGAATCTGGAAGTGTCTCCTGAAGAAAGTAATATCGATATCCCAATGTTCGTGTTCAAGATACAACAGCCCTTGTAGCATCGGCAATACAGGCAAATCCAAACGTTTCGACTCGAAATTTGTCAAGTCAAACTCAAAGAGTTTGCAGGCAGTCATTACAGCGGATACTTCAGGATGACTTAAACTAGTTTCCGTATAAAGTCCAAATTACCAGCAAGTTAAACCCTCATGATTTTCCTGTTCGCGAGGAATTTTGCCGAAAAATTATTGCATTAGCAAAAGAAGACAACACATTGATTAATTGTTTGTTTATGTCTGATGGGGCTCATTTTGACATTAACGGCAATGTAAATAAGCAAAATTGCCGTATTAAGGTAAATCAAATCCAGAAATGCTCCATGAGACAGAACTGCACCCAGAACTAGTAACTGTGTGGTGCGCAGATTCATCAGGGTATATTGTCGCGCCATACTTCTTTGAAGAAAACGATGTAACAGTAACTGTCAATGGGAACCGTTTTTTAAAGATGTTGAATAAGTTTTTTTTACCCGGAACTGCGCCAAAGACGTATCCCATTGAACATCATTTGGTTCCTGCAAGATGGAGCAACTGCACTTATAGCTACACCAGTTATAGCGGAGCTTTAACGAAAATTCCCAAATAAATGTATTTCCAGGAACTCTACTTTTCACTGAGGTCACCTGACCTTAATGCACAAGACTTTTTTATATGGGGTAATGTCAAGCAGGAGGTGTACAAAACAAAACCCAGGAATTTGACTGGAATAAGAGTTATTCCCTTTTGGTTGGGGTTTCCTAAAAGTACTTTGAATTCCTTGTACCATGTGTCCATGTAGTTAAAATATTATTTCAAATAATTATATAACCGGATGGTATAAATCAATATAATTGAAGAAATTATTAATAAACTAATAAAAGTTCTTAATTAATTCAATAATAAATTAATAATACTTGATTAATTCGAAGTTAGACAATAACAGAGGCGATCGGAACTTCAACCTCTCAGGGCGCAATGAACAATTTTTCGATCGGTGTCATTTTCAGTCTATCATCATTAAACACAATAAACTATTTAAAATAAAATAAACAAACAAAAAATAAAAAGTCATATGTTAAAAATAGTATTTTCTACATGGATTTATTTATCAATGACAACTGTTTCCCGCACGAAATCTTTACAGAATGCCAGCATTATACGAAATGAGTCGCTTTATGCTTGAGCAATGTTGGGAAGTATTAAAAACTGTGTAGCCAAAATGGTGCCTTTTTTATAAAGAAAAGAAGTTTTGGGATGAAGTTTGTAAAGAAAGTTCGTGAGCTTGGGCATTTTAGAAGGCAACAATCATGGTGTATACATACTAGAGTTTGTCTTTTTTAACCAAAACAACATTTTGGTCAATGCTAGGCATTACAAAAATATCGTAACCGGCTTTTTGTTAACTTAAATTTGAAGGCATGGAATTAGACGACTTTTGGTACATGCATGCCAAGCCACCCAGCTCTTTCAATAATCGGTCTTTTTTGAAGAAAATTTTCAAAACATGATATTAACCGTCTAAACGACGCGACGTCAGGTCTTGGAGTTGTGATTTTACCCCTTTTAACTTTAATTCGATGCTATGTGAACAATTCAGAAACTATTAAAGTACTTTAGAATAGATACAAAAACCTTCAAACTTCAAAGTCGTACATCCATGAAATTTGGTACTGTCACTGAGGACATCATTATTAAAAAGTGACAAAAAGTTCCCAAAAATACCATGTGAGCTTTCTTAGGTTGTAAGTTTTGAACAGTAAATGCTACAAAAAAAATGTCAGCTAGGCTTTATAGATCAAAAGATGTACTACTACGAAATCACTTTTTTTTACAAGAAAGCGTTAAGAAGTCAAAGAGTTTCAAAAATCAAAGTCAAATGATGAAAATATCGTGGGTATACAAGCAGAAGGCACTAAGTCAAAAAACATAGTTTTGAGTAAATTGATTTTTAATGTTTGTTTGGTCGTGGAAATTCAATACCGTTTTTAATTTTTTATCTGATTACCTGAAAAGCTTTATTGACATTATGACTTAAGTTTCTAATCAAAAATTTTAGTTTTTGGCAAACCAATTCGAAAATATTGCATTAAAACTACAAAATATGCTGACTTAGTGCTTTTTAGCAGAACAGATAATGCAATTGTAACTAAAAATACAAATTAAAAAACAAGTTTTTCAATGTAATATTTAAAAGTTTTATTTATATTTTAAGAGCAAGTAGGAATATTATACAGTTAAATGATATGGTATGTTATAATTATAAAATTAAGAAAAGTAAGTTATAAAAGTTAAGAATAATTTAACAAAAAATAAGTGAAAAGGTTGGGACTATTCATCACCATCGCTTTCTTCTGATGTGTAAGGTTCTGGCAAGTTGTTTTTGGAATTTGATTGTGAGGGCAAAGATTCAAACCAAGAATGGAAAACTTCAGGAACCACTCCTTTTTGACACAATTCTATTAAGTCTTTTTTTTTGGCTGCACATATTTTAAGAGGTTTTTGATACAATTTAGGCCATTGAGTTAGAGAAAGATACTTTGGAACAGCGTTTCTTCCTCTTTGTAAAGTTTTTATTACGTTCGTTGTTCTAAAGTTGTCCGCGAAATTGTATTTGAACTGAAGGATTCCTGGTTTACTTTTTTCATACCGGAACCATTTAATTTTTAGCCAGTTCATTTTTTGGCCATCGGTATCCACTGTCTTATTTTTAATTAGTTTTTCTGCTAATATTTTTAAATTAAAAAAATCATTAAATTTCATTTCAACAGCTTCATAAGGGGACTTATTTTGGACCCTAACTCTTGCAGCCCTGAATATATTAAGCCAATCATTAACGCAATAAATTGGAAAGAACTTCTTTTGTTTTTCGATTGCGCTATGCATTGAGTCGACTTCCATGTACGAGTGGCCACTTTCCAAAAATGTTTGATCAATTATTTCTAAATTAGTGGTCTGCACTATGTTTAAAAAAAATGCCACAATGTTTGCATTTCGGTTCTGACCAGCGCAAGTATCTGAAAATATTGAAATTTCTACGATATTTTTAGGTAATTGCTGCATATATTTTAAAATGCACGATCCCACCTCACAGCTCTCCCCTTTACCGCTTATCTCTGTCCAGGCATAACAAAAAGCATTATTTGGTAAATCAGCTTCATAAATTGTGAAGTTATGAAGTATAAGCTTCCTTTTATAATAAGTCAAAGAAACATGAGTTGAAGGTATTTGAAGAACACTTTGCATGTCCATGGAAATTGATTTAAAATTTGCTTCCAAATTTGATCTTTCTTTGTCCTTTTGTTTTTCTTCAAACGCTTCTTTTTTCCGATGTAAGTGATTTCCGTATTCAACTTGAAGATCAAGTTTTGCCTCAGAAGATGCGATTTTATATTTATTACAAATAAGACACTGATCTTTTTTTGGCACAAAAAAAGAAAGATTATAGTCATTACAAAATATTCTTCTATACATTATTTCCGACACAGGATGGATATTCATTTCAGAACACTGTATTTTATACAATTCGTACATTTTTCTTATGGAAAGATTACTTTCTAAATACTTTCTTTTGCTGTCCTTGCGGCAGTAATGACTTTCCATGCATGGAAAGCTTTCTATGTGTTTTTTAACATTTAAAATTGCTTCAGGCTTTGTTTTATTTGGCGGTGTATGTTTGCCTCTCTTATCTTCCGCTGAAAAATGACCACCAATCTCTTCCTTTCCTAAAAACGCATTAATCACACTTCGGTTGGAAATGTTCAACGTATTTACAAAAAAATTTGACAGACTCTTGTTTTATTGTCATCCTGAGTAAAAAAATACTTTTTAACGGTTTGTCTTTGATTTCCATTTTCATTTCTTGGTCTTCGATATTTTGGGGGGTTGCTTTCAACATTTTGAAGAATAAAGCTTTTCTGTTGCTTGTAATTCAAAGACCAAACATTTTCACATAATTTCAGTCGGCAGCTTTCGTTAATGTTCAAACAATTGAACTTGCATTTATGATTTAATATTTTTTTTGGATTTTTTGGGCGTTTTAAATTACCTTTGTAATCTTTATAAGGGAGGCACTTAGACTTCTTTTCCTTGTTGATATTTCGCTTCCAATTTTTAGGGCATGATTTTTTCCATCTCCTGCCTTCTACACAAATTTCTGTAGCATTATCGTTATTTGTATCACTCGCAACGGGTTCTTCTTCGATGATGATGCCAGACAAACTTTCATTATCATAATAATAAGGAGTATCTTTTATGCTGCCTTTTCCAGAAGAATCTGAAGATTCTGCTGCTTGATCCATCCCATTTTGAATAGATCTCATAGATACATCTAAGACCATTGCAGTCGAACTTGTTTCTTCACCTAAGACTATTGAAAACCATTTTCAGTGTGCTTTAATATTTTGTTATTTTAAAATTTAAATAACCAACCAGTATTCATATCTCTTTCTAAGGCTTCATCCAAAATCATTTCCTGTAATGTGTCCTCAGAAGCTCTTTGTTTTGCGACTATAAATTATTATAACATGTACCATTTTCTAATCAAAATAGTTATATAAAATCACTTAAGGTACTTTACCTGCACTTTGAGTTTTAACTAGCCGAAGCATTTTCCAAGCACGAGAAGTTTTGTTCATATTTAAGCAGATTATTTACTATTACTAACCGAAACACTTTATTACCTATAACTTAGCTATTTATTATTACTAACCGAAACACTTTACAAAAATTACCTTTCTCCTTGACAAAAACTTTCAAATTGAAAAAACTATGTCCGATTTTCTCTCATGGGTAGACTACGAAACAGATAACTCATGGCCTACTTAATTCAAAAATATTAGTTTTGATGACAGCTAAAACGCACTAAGTCACTTTAATGCCTTCTTGCTGTGTTATTATAGCATATTGTATTTTTTTCTATGACAGCCAAAAGGCGCTAAGTCAACTTAGTGCCTTTTAGCAGTACAAAAAATGATTAAACTGACTTACTTCAAAACAAAACCTCAAATAATTCATGTTTAACGTTGAATAATAACTTAGGTGGTGATTGGAGTACAAAGATATCATCATTCTTGATCACTTTGCATTAAAATCTAAAAATCATAAAAAATTGACTTAGTGCCTTCTGCTTGTATACCCACGATATAGACTTCGAAAATAATTGTATTTAAAAGCACTACAGGTAAAACTAAAGATCCGTTGAAAATAATATATAAAAAAGTCGTGTAATTTAATGTTATGTCATATAACTCCACAAAAATATAATAAATCGCACAATCTTGGTGGCCATAGCAGAGTACCACGACACGAGATAAACCGCTCAACAACAGTTTCCTTTAATAAATGTATTGTTTTTGCCCATCGTGTGAACCGAAAGTTGCTCAAGAGTAAGTCTATTCATTATAAAAAGGTAAACTTAACTGAGCATTAAACAAGTGACAGCTGTCGAAAAGAATAACTCCGAAATTTTGTTTGCAAATTAAAAACTTCTAAAAAAAACCACCCGTTTTTTCATAAAATGGGAAAAGTAAGAAATGTAGGTAACTGCAATTTTAAAAAGAAACTTAGTTTTGGATCACGCTTTACTAACGTATAAACATGAAGAAAAGAGTCTGTTCGTTTCAAAAACTTGGTCGAGTTTTGAAAATCAAGTACCAAATAATTTTTTAATTCCACCAAAATAATTTTGTTAAACAAAAATTAGTGAAAGAATGTAAATGATGTTAAATTCGACATTCCAAAACTTGGGTTCTGATAGCTTTACTTTTGTCTTGTTACTTTCAACTTTAAAATAAAAGTATGTACCTACACCTATTTTGAAAATACATAATAAGGGTCAAATCTGAAATTTTCAGCGTTAAAATAGAGAATAGATTTTACCAAAAAATAACCATTTCTATGGAGAATAAACGAAATCCCAACAATAAAATCACGTACATATAATTTGCAGATATTATAATCCTAGTGCCAAAATCTATGCACAGAAAAAAGGGCAAACTTTTTTTCGGCTTTAACCTCAAAATATACTCCTCGTTTAAAAAGCTTGTTATGAATTCTTTTGCAAAGATTCAAAACATCAAAGAACACCTCTCTCAAATCGTATTTACCTTTATCTAGGTATAACTTTTCTTTCTACAAAGCTAAAGGTACTCCTTACACACCTGGCTACATCAATGAGCTTGTTAGAATCAAGAGAATCCAGCGACCAAAGTTTAAGGTCTTTATAGTCTAAAAACGAAAAAAAAAACAGGAATATCTTTATTTCTAACGTTTAACACGACCCTTTCGGTCCTTATTAATATTTATTTATTCAAATTTTCCTAGGGTAGATTTAAAAAGCCTCCGGCAGTGACGCTAAATACGACGACAAGGAGCGGCGGAGGCGACGGTAAAAACAATTTCATGTCCTTGTTAGAATAAATTCATATTTTTTTGCGTTTCTGATGCTCTAGGTATATTTCTAATACTCCACCAGGACAACCGATACAAATATGGTATAAAAGGGTGTCCTTGCATATGGAAAGGATATGTCGTCACAAAATATGAATATAATACCCTTTTATGTCATTTATTAGTAAGTTCATCTTTGTTTCTAAGCCCGCTCTATGCAACGAAAAAAACAACATCTAAAATACCCAAAAAATACCCCACCTCATAGTCATCCGGAGACTATTTGTTAGTTTAAAAGTGCTGTTTTGTGTTTTTACTTTGAAATAGGGGTTGTAAAAAACCAAATTACCCTCACCCAAAAAGAACAAGTAGTTGCAGACAATATACGAGTAGAGTACTAGTGCACTGTCTCCAAGGAATTCGTCCTTTTTGCATGAAAAAAAAATAAAAATAAAATAAACGCAAAAAGTTGAAACAACCCTAAACTGATTCTTCTTTGTTCTGAAGAAGATGATGATGATGGAATCGCAACATGTGGCTTAAGTGAAGATATTGTACGCAATGACTTCAAGTTCCTGTTTACTATTCATTTGTTTGAGTTAATTTTCTTTTCCTTTTTTTCTGTGTTACGATAAATGCCAATATCGAGAAAGTTTGTGTGAATCTAGATTCGTCCTTTTAAATTTCGTCCTTTTCTTCACCTTCACCTTAAATTGCCATAACTTTTGTGGTGGGTGAAAGATACTCGTACCTTCCTATATTTTTATTTTCGTTCTGTCTGTGCATTGATTTCTCTTTGGTTATTTTCTTTGTCATAAACAGGATCTACGCACTTTTGAGTTCAAAGTAAAATTATTTTCCTAGGTCCTTTTTCTTTTTTTCCCTGGGACTAGGATTGAGATTGAGACTCAGCCGCCTAAGGGTAGGTAAGTTACTTTTCCTTGCTCATTGACAACATCACAATGGTAAAGTGGGTGTGTTGTCTATATAGAGGCATTTATATGATGGAAAAAGGATATTGCCATATTATTATGACTGTTATTATTTCTATTGTCGGTCTGTGGCCTAATAGAGTTTTCATAGTGGTTGATGGTGGGCCGGGTGATAGCAATCGACATTTGACCCGAGGCACATTTCACATTACAAAATAAAAAGTTCCTTTTGTGAAAATTGTATACATCCTCCTCGATGATCCATCCAAAGAGATACCGACAACAAGGACGACTACACGACGACGACGCACGACGTCAGAAATATAAAATCTAAAGCAAATAATTTTTCAATTAGGCCAACATCCAAAAAATATATAGGAATGGTAATAATTTCAATTGAGATCCTTTTTTATTGGGTCGTTCATTTCGTATATCCGTATTTAGCTATAGGCATGAAGCCTGGGTTGGTGATGCCTGGTCTGATGATGTGCCAAATACGCAACTTTTTGTCAAGGTATAAACCTGCAAATTGTTTTCGGCATTAAGAGCTAGTTCAATAAATGTATATGTATATGTATGTATGAATGTGTATAAGACTAAATTGTGTCTGTTTTTGATTTTTGTATGGAGGGCGTGCGTTTGAAAACTGAAAAAGAAGGCGTTTAATTGGATTTTAAAAAGATTTTACTTCTGTGTGTTAAATATTTTAGATGAATGTTGGAAAATTTTGACAGATGTGATTATTATTTGAGAGGTGGTGGTGGAGGAATTTGTTTTAATAATTATTAACAATCTTTTGTAAAATTGTACAGCTATTTTGTTTAGGAAATATAAGGGTGGTGAATATTGCCTTAGAAGTTCATCCTTAAGCTAAATTTTAATAAAAAAGTATGGACAATACCATAAGACGAATTTTGTCATCAGATTTAAAAAAAGTAAATTAAGGACTTGCAAACTTAAATAATCAGGTTCAGGTTCAGGCATTGTTTCAGACATCTTATCTCCCTTCCTTCTTTTTTGCTCTTTATTAAATGCTTTATAAAAAGAGTTACAGTGATCGAATTTAGTCAAAATATGCGCCGTTTTGTTCGATAATCTGTTTTCACCTAGACCTCATAATACCCCCCTATTAGAAGCCCCCACCTCCTTATTTGCGAAGAACTCGGACAGCCACTTTGCACAAGCCTCTTTTGAGTTCAACTTTACACCACCAAGGGCGTTCGCCATGGACAGGAACAGGTGGTAATCACTTGGCGCTATGTCCGGGCTATATGGTGGATGCGATAAAACCTCCTATCCGAGCTCCCGTAGCTTCTGACGAGTCATCAACGAAGTGTGTGGTCTGGCGTTGTCCTGGTGGAACACTACACCCTTCCTGTCGGCCAATTCTGGACGCTTCTGGTCTATAACCTTCTTCAAGCCATCCAGTTGTTCGCAGTAGATAGCAGAATTAAGCGTCGTCGGTCCATATGGGAGCAGCTAATAGTGAATGATTATCGCCCATTCCCACCCCAAACACACAACAAAACTTTCCTGACCGTCAATCCCTTGGCTTGGCCACTGTTTGGGACGATTCACCGGTCTTCGACTACGACCATTTTCGCTTGATAATTATCGTGTGTGATCCAATTTTCGTCACCAGTCACCATCCGCTTCAAAAATGGGTCTAGTTCGTTCCGTTTCAGCAGTATATCGCGTAAGCGTTGATTCGGTCCAGAAGGTTTGTTTGCGTCAAATCATGCGGCACCCAAACGTCAAGGTTTTTCTGTATCCAGCCTTCTGTAGATGGTTTAAAATGGTTTGGTGGCTAACTCCCATCTGCTGGGCGATGTCACGAGTTGCCACATGCATGCCGGTCTAACTCGATGTTTACCATGATTTGATCGGTACTCGTCGTCACCGGTCTTTCGCCAGCTGGCTTATCCATGGTGTCGTTTTCATCGGCTCTGAATCGTCGAAACTATTCCTCCCTGTTTCGAAGTGATAAATTACCATCCTCCAAAACACAATTAATCCCACTTAACGTTTCTCTAGCGGATTTGCCTTTAACAAAGAAAAAAATTAAAATAGCGCAAATTTCGGCGTTAGTAAACTTCATGGTTACACGTCTATAACTTTTGAACGCAATATCCAAACTAATCATGCATAGCGTCAGTTTTTAGGTTATGTCAAGACCTTTAAAATGATGTTTAGTATTGTCAGATACAAGCTCTGTAGCACTTTTTACATAGCCACGAAATCAAAAGAAAAAAAAAGGCGGTAGCGAGATGTTTTCCAACCTTTTATTGTGACGGATTTATATTAGCAAAATTAGCGATCCTAGAATTCAGAGAGGAAATCAGGTCTTTGTTTTTCATCTCGGAAAGTTAATCAGGATCTTTAGGGAATGCCGTTCCTTCCTGTGAATCACAGTTTCTTCTTTCATGTTGGTCTCCGCAGCTACGTCAATGACCATTGTGAGGGATACTCAGCTTTGCTGCATGCTCTCCTATTGGCTAATTTCCGGCACACATTGCAGTATGCCATCTGCTGTTGGATTCTGTCAGAAAAATTGATAATTGATTGATAATTGCCGTTATAGCTCCAAGAGGAATATTTAACCTTTCTGCAAGTGAGCAAGTTCATTTCTATCAATGCCACTATGACCTAGAACCCAAATAACAGTGACACTAAGGTTGATGTTGAGGCTGTTCATCCCGAAATTGTTTTATCAGTATATTTTTGGTTTGAGTTTGATTTGAGTAATTTGCATGTTTCTCTGATTGCTACTAATTCCGCTTGATTCCCGACCCAAATCCACGCTCCATCTTTGACCCGTCAGTAAAGGTAGTGGTATCGAAGTCTTTCATAAACATGCCATCCTCCTCATCCTTTCTTGCACGAAGGATGACTTTAAAATCTTTGCTGAGGTTCAAGGCAGGGGTGCAGTAGTCGGTGTCCATCGCAAAAATATCCGCTGAAATCAGTTTGTTAGTGTTGCAATGCCCATAGGATCTGGCGAACCAACAGTTTGATTTGATTCTTTAAGCCTTAGCGCGCTGCACGATACTAAATATTTAATGTGTAGGTCTACTGGTAGGAGGGGCAGAATAAAATATAAGACAGCTGTTGGGCAGGGTCAAAGGGCCCCTGTAGCGCCGATACTAGCACCTTCCTTTGTTCCTCGATATTGTATTTCTTGTTGAGCGCAAGCCACCACACAATCGAGCCATATGACAAAATAGGTGGTACAACGGCTGGTGCGCCCACAACACCATCTTTGATTGAAGCCCTCCCTTTTTGCCAAAAGTTTTTCTATAGGCGTAAAAGGCAATCTAAGCCTTCTTTCTTAACCCGTTCTTGGATTTTTTTCTAGATTAGTTTGGGATTTAGAATAACTCCTAGATATTTCGCTGGAGGATAAAGAAAGGATTTGATTTGATTTCACTCGGGGTATGGTGAAGGCAGGTATCATAGTTTTGGTAGTAAAAAGAGAGCATCAATTCAGTTTTGCTCTGATTAACAACTATTCTACTGCTCGTGGCCCAGGTCCTAACTTTCTTCAGAGCCATCTCCGTGATTTCGCTCACTTAGAGTATGCGATTGCGCTGGTCTGGGAGATGACGCAGTACGTTTTTTTCCCGACCAGTGCTTACTCTTTTTCTCAGCTGGAAGGACCTCTTTCTGAGATCTGTTACGCTTAATGGCCTTTTTTTGAGTAGCCAAAAGGTTCAATAACGTCCTTCTCATGAATTGTGCCAGCCGCCTTATTTTTGGCAATTTTGTCAAGAATGAAGGTTGTTATGTAAAACTGTTTCCTTAGAAGAATGGCAGATAATTTTATGTCTCCCTGAGTAGCTCTGCCATGGCTGGTTTTGCTACTCCAAAGTTTGGTTTGTCGGTTTAGGAAGCATGGGAGCACTATGGCTGGTACTCGCCTAAAGTTTGGAAAGTATTACACCATCGGAAGTAACAGTGCAATGAATATTTCCAAAAAGTTCATCCTCAAAGTCGGCGGATGGTTTGAAGTCAGTCTTTTCAGTAACGTAATTAGGGGAAAAAATAAATGAAGGTCTCACGAAATGTTAAGTGAGTATTGCGAATTATTTAAAAATAAATTACTAAGTGCAGAGTTTGAAAACAACATTTTGATGTGAGAGGCTTAAAATGAGATGTCTTCGATAAATAATAATGAAGTAGCCAGTTCAAAGCGTGGAGTCCCAAGGTGTAAAGTTTAAAGTACAAATTGTAAAGTACAAACTGTAAAGTGCAAAGTTTGACATGTGAAATGAAAAATGCGCAGTTTAAAGTGCGAAAAGAGAAATAAGAATTGTGAAGTGAATTGAGAAATGAAAAGTTTGATCTTCAAAGTGTGAAACATGTATTGTGAACGGAAAATACAAAATTGGAAGCGTAAAGGTTGACATGTGAAGTGTGAAGTGAGAACCGCCTTATGGTTGGTTGCGAAGTGATAAATGTAGGTAGCAAAGTACCCATTTATAAAAATAGAATGATAAACACTTCAACAACGTATTCACATTTTTAAAATTCACTATAAGAAAATTGGAACCATTTTGCAGTCGCATTTCGCAAAACTTTAGTGCTTTTGAGTTTCTCTGAATCACCTTCTTGGTCTGCAATACAGTTGAAAATATTGCTGTTAAATAGTAGCCATGGTGTTAACGAAAATCCAGTTTTAACCTCATTGATATTTGGAATTAGGCATTCCAAAAATAACATTACTTCGTATTTTGCGTTAAGACTTCAGTCTAAAGGCCTTAAAGTTCAGTTAACACAAGAACTCAAACGTCGCGTCGTATCTTTGCCAATTAAATCCTTTAAATTTATAAAAATGATTCGGATTTTCATCGACAAATCAAAGAATGATTGTTTTAAAGCCTATGTTATTGTTCAAGGAGAGTATAATATACTTCCCTGGAACATTATGCTAATGAAAAATTGTTATGATGTTTTCTTAAAAAAAGTATTCTGTTTTCAAAATTTTATATTTCAAAATGTTACAGCATAAGGCTAAAAAATAAAAATCGGTTTGATAATGTAAAAAAGTGCGCACTTTTCTACACAATTACACCAAACATCCACGTGTTCGTGCATTTCGTTGATGTTCAAAAGATTGTGAAAATTTAAGTGTTAAGTGCATACAACATTTTTATATGAAGAATTTTGAAATACAGTGTTATGAGATACAGTATTTTGACAGTACAGCATTTTGAGATACAGTATTTTAATTTTACAATATTTTGAAATCCAGAATATTAACCACACATTTTTACGACCATACAGTATCAAACAGAATTTTGACCATACAATATTTTGAAGGACTGCGTTTCGACCCGCTTAGTGCTTTCATTAATATATAGTGTTGTGGGATACAGTTTCCTTCATACAAACATCATTTTAATATACTTACCTTACACAGAACACAAAGTGCTCACTTACTTCTGTGTGAACTAGGAACAAACTTCTTCATCTAGCTCGATCCCTAGCTAGGTGTTGCCAGTTACGCACACCAAGTTAGATAATGCCTCTTTCCACTTGTGCACAATACCCTTCCTCTATTGCGCTGTCCTGTGAGGGTGGATTCGAAGACTTTTCGGGCCAGGCCATTGGTTTGAATTAGTTGTTTCATTTTCTCCTCCATTCACTTTCTTTGCTTACGGGGCCTTAGATCCCTCTAAAAACATTTCTCTTAAAACAATACAAGGTGCTTTCATCCGCTTTTATCATAGTCCATGCTTCTGCACCATATAGTAGGACGATGTAGGATGTAGTATAGTAGGATGATGAGGATCTTATATTAGCGTCACTTTGGTTACTCGGAAGAGGCCTTTACCGCTGAATAGCTTCCTTAGCCCAAAGAAACAGCTCGTTTGATCTCAGCGCTGGTGTTGTTTTCTGTATTTATAGTGGAGCCTGGGTAGTCAAAGTCCTTAACTTCCTTTAAAGTTCCGTCTGTCAATGGTGACGTTTTTACAGAGACGTCATCGGTGTTGTAGGTCCTTTCCTGATGATAAAATGTACTTTGTTTTGTGTTCTTTAACGGCTAAACCACTTTTTGACTCCTTCGCTTTTATACTCACAAAAGTTCAATTGACATCGAGCTGAGTTTTTACGATTATTTTAAGGTCTTTAGAATATGCCAGTAATTGGACAGAATGATGGTACCTCTGGTGTTGGCGTGGGAGCTCTGCAATATGCTTTGACATCCAAAGGTTCGGTTAAGTTGTTTTATACCTTAATGAAACAGCACAGTCCATGGTCATCCTGCACAAACGGACGAGTTTGGCAGGGATGCCAAAACTAGACATAGCTCCATACAGTTCGTCCCTGTAGATGCTGTCATATGCGGTCTTTAAATCTTGGGTTTTTTCCTATCGTAATGTGAATATTTGATCGGCTTTGGACTTTTCTAGTCTAAAGTCACACTGATAAGGACATATCAGGTTGTTGACGATGGGCTTTAGAAGTTTACATATTACGACAAAGAATATTAAAAATGTCCAGTATTTTGAAATATAGACCTTAAGACAACTGCATTATGACGTATTTATAAAGTCACCTTAATCCATATTAATTCATTTAGTATTAAGGCAAATTTATCTGTTGCTGTAGTTTTGTAAATTGTCTCATTGTATTTCATACGAATTCCTAGTAAACTATAATTACCCTTACTCCGTTACATCCGTCAAGGCTACTTTTAAGGAACTCATTATAGGCTGAAACTTTAAGCACCATTATAAGCTCGGATGACCAAGCTTTTTATGACTTATGAATTGAAATCAAAATAGGATTACCTACTATCCATTATATCTATCATGGCTAATGAATTCGTTGTTATTACAGCTTTTCATGAATTCTATTGTTTTGAACTTTAAGCCTCATTTTAACTTTAGACCAAAGGCTTTATTATTATTATTATTATTATTATTATTAAGTCCAGATCGTTCATGTTGCTTGTAGAACTGTCGACGGCGTCGTTATGTCAAACATTTTTCTAAGTTAAGTGGTTTCAGTAGTTAGTCTATGAATATAAATACTTAGATTTTTGTATTAAATCATCAACAATACGGTTTCTAAAAATAGAGCCCTTGTCCTTTGTTATGCTGCAATTAAATAAATACAAAATACGCATACAGGTGTCAGCCAGACATATTGACGAACGTACAATATTTTCACAACTCAGCGCAGTTGTATCTCAGTTTAAAAATTTCCAGTTCAGTGAGATGGAATACTAGAAGCAATGCCGCCAAGCACACCCCACCATCATAACGGCACAAGGAAGCCGGAAAAATGGTTTATAAATGCTCTTTTAAAGCTGCACTTTCACCATCACCCTTCACCAACTTTCACAGAAACTCCTGTATGTCTAAAAGTACACACATAACATTGTTTTTTAATCGAAAAGGATTTTCCTACTGGAAAACGCTTGGATAAATTGAAGTGACGAACGACGAGACGACATACACCGGGCACCGCCACGCTGCTCCAGACACACACAGACCGACCTAACCAAGTGCGACACATTCATTCTCTCATTTTATGCCAACTGATTTTTTAAGATTCTTGGAGTTGGAGCATTGGATCTAAAGCTTTGAAATAGAAAGAAACAAGCAACATAAAAAGCTCTCGTGGGTGCCATAAAAGTGACTTAAAACGGATTATAATATGTACCATTGTACCCATTATCCTTTGATATGGCATTTTAGTTGTTGTTGGGAAAGTGATAAGGATCATTGAGCTCATTCAATTTATTTATGTAATCCCCTCACATGGCTGTGAAATTGAAAGTGACCCAATCTAACAGCTGTGTCATGTTTCAGTCTTGATGATTGTTTGACATTGTTGCAAGGAAACAAGTTCATGGCATTTATCAGTGAGACCTTTTTTTTTGAGACACGGTGTTATTATGACGTAAAGTCAAAATTCCTCGAATTGAGTGTTAAACCTTTTATTAGATTGCCAACGGATTGTCCCTCCAAACAGCTGCAAAATGCGTATTGTAGGTGAAATCCTTTAAAAGGACGACAAAGCAAAGGTATATTTCCCCCATCCTTTTCATTCATTCAACAAAAATAAAATTGAAATTCAATACCTCTCGAAAATAAAATAAAATTTTGGCGTAAGCGGATTTTATAAGCAGACATCAAAAAACCCAGACTTTTTTTTATTTTTATTTTTAATCAACTTCTATTGAAAAGGCCTTCGACTTCAATGAAGTGAGGTGTGAAACTAAAGATGAAGCCATAAATAAATTATATAGCAGTAGCAGTACAGTGAAAATCGTCAAACAGTATGTTTTGAGGAGAGGAGGTTTATTATGTCAAAGTGTTTGACTTATGTATGTACCTTTACATACCTAACTGCTGAGTTCTATGGAATTTGACCAAGCGGACTTTGGGAGACATGGGTTGGCCGCAGACACCACCACCGGATTTTGTACTTAAAAAAAGGTGTTGAAAAAACAAATTACTTATATTGTCATTGTTCTTTTGTTGAAGTTTTTGTGAACGCATTTTTAAGTATTCTTTTCCTTTTAAAATTAAAAAAATAAAATAAAATAAAAACAAATTTACCTCTTGACAACTTATTTTTTTAAGTTACAATATATTTTGGTGAAATTTAAAACTCAAACAATTGTAGGCGTCTTAAAAAAAGATTAAAAATTTAAATTTCTTTCAATGAAAAGGAAATTCCAATAAAATTGATCACTCAAAAGCCATGTACATAATTTTGAAATTAAAAGAAATTTCTTCTAAAAGAAAGAAAAGTCTTTTCCAAGGTATCAACAAATAAACATACCACATATAAAACTTTACATTTCACTCTTCCCAATTTGCATTGCACACTTTGCATTTCTCGCATCACAATTTTCGTTTGATTTGATTGTACAAGAACTTTTAAACGATAGAGCAGTGAGTGGTAAAATTTTTCAAGACCAAAACCAACTTATGTAAAATTAAAAAAATTATCGAGTACGAACGGTTCTCGAGTCGGTAATATCGTTTTCGTTATTATGTTCGGAATAGCTAATTTTTGTGAACCTATTTTGCAGTACTCGAAACAATTTATGAGTATGTACGTTCGGGATACCATTTTTCGTCGTCCATTTTTCGAGAACCAGTAAAGATGTCGACTTTTACAGACAATAACATCGAAAGATACAAAATGGACTTTATGTAAAAAAAAATTGAGTGTGGTTTTTTGGTAAACCCAAAATAACACACGACTTCAATTAAATTTTATATTATACTAGCGGACCCGGCAGACTTCGTCCTGTCATAAAGATTTGTAATGTGGCAGTTTTTTATAGTCGTGGCTTAAAATTCACCTGAACAGAACCGTCACCCTGGTGATAGGGCGTTGTGAATAAAAAATAATTAAATGAAACATATATAAGGATTTAAAAGTAAGTAATCGCTTTATTCTTAATCATGTAAATCATAATTATAAACAGAAATCAGTTTTATTATCATTGTATAGTCCTTTGTGATATACGATGTTTTTTGTTTGAATATTTAGCGCATAGACAAACAAATCTGATGGTTTTCCAACACAGGAATAGGCAACATACAATTGACCATGTGAGAAACGTGGCTTTTTTTTGATTATTACCACAAACACTTAATGATTGCCCGTGGGTCTTGTTTACGGTCATAGTAAAAGCAAGCCGCACTGGGAACTGTAGTCGTTTTAACTCAAATGGCACATCAGTCGGAATCATTGGGATGCGCGGTATGAGAACATCTTCTCCTTTATATTTTCCTTTGAATATAGTTGCTTCTATCACGTTGTTTAGTAATTTTTTATCGCTAACCTTGTACCGTTGCAAAGGCGCGGTTGGTTGATATTTCGCAACACTATAACTATTGATCCAACCTTTAATTGAAGATTGTGAGGTGGCAATCCTGGCAAATCCAGCGAGTTTAAAAATTCCGGTGGATAGTTGACTACATCATCTTGGTTAGTAGCCAAATCAACTGATTTATGTATCCTCGATTCGCCTGTAATTTGTTCTTAAATGATGAAATTTAATTCATTTACATCTATGTATGTTTTTTGCAGCTAATATATGTAGTTATGTTAGCTCAACCAATCATGGTTTCAGTAATTTTGCGAAACATCTGGAAACACCTCTGAATAAGTTCATCTTTTGATTGCATTAACTGACAAAAACTTTGAGGAAAGTTAATGAGTTGTTTAGAGAATATGTTTCTAGATTGGTCATTTTGCAACTCGACACGCATATTCTTGCTTAAATAAAGTACTTTGACATGTTTCCACATATTGGAGGACTTTAGACATGCATTGATTTCATCAGCTGGCGTTGATCGTGGAATCACTGGCAATGTTTGACGAAAATCTCCTGCTAATAAAATCATTGCACCACCAAATCTGTTATTATTGCTTCGTAGATCTTTTAAGGTTCTGCCTAAAGCCTCCAAAGATTTTGTATGTGCCATCATCCCAATCAATAAATTTACATTGCTGCAAAACCTTTGCCATTGCAGAGTTCTTCAAAATTTCAATCATTTTAAATATATATTATGTGCTAGCGATAGGACGTCTTTTCTTTGTGCTCTCTCTTTTAACCAGTTTTGCTTTTTAACCGATAGTCTATTTAAATCTTTTATTTGCAAAATTTACTCTATAACCAAGTGTTTTTGCTATCAAAGTAATTTGCTATCGATGGAACATTAAGTTTGCTTTTTGTTAGTGATTTCTGTTGTGAAAATTATCTGTGATTCCCGCTTTTTAAGCTAAATATTAAAGTTTCCCATCAAAAATTCACAAACACATAAACAATGAATAACCAACAGAATACAAAACTCTTAAAACTGTTTAACTCTCCCCTTCAATCATCATCACCATCAAATCACTCACCAGCACAGATACGGACACGAGCGGGGAAGGCAAAATACTCAAAAGAATCCCAAAGTTCATCATCAACAGCTACGTCACCGGCATCCTCTTCACCACTAACAATCCATGACTCAAATCAAATTCTGACCATGATAAAAACTCAAGGCACCTTACTTTCTAATCAACTCAAATTGATGGAAGAAAATCTCACAACACGAATCACGGCAATAGAACAGAAAATGAAAATAATTGACGACATCGAAAAAAACATAAACGAACTTAATGGCCGCGTCACTGCCGTAGAGACACTTATCGCACGAGTCGATTGTCTGGAAGGGGAAGTAAAGAAAATAAGCACCACAACACCCGTTGATAAAAATAATGAAGTTCACTCTCTTAAAAACACCACCATTTGCACTGAAATCGCAAATTTAAAAGCACAGGTAGAAACACTTAATGTAAAGAATTTGGCAACAGATGCAATACTCGTTGGAATACCGACACTACAGGGCGAAATTCTGAAGAATGTTTTTAACAACATCTGTTACGCACTGAACTTCCAACCACCAAAACTGTGTCGTATTTTTCGCGCAAGCAAAAGAGAGGACTCTATTATTATTGTTAAATTTTACTCGGCACACGATAAAAAATTAACACTCAAGTCATTTGCTGATTTTCGAAAAACAAATTTGCGACAATTTTGTCTAAAGGATCTCGGTGAAGACTCGAACACGCCGATTTACTTCCACGAGAGCTTAACAAAAAGCAACCGAACCATCCTACGACAAGCGATTCGACTTAGGCGCAAAAAACAATTATTCTCTGCTTTTACATCAAATGGACTTGTTTACATCAAATTAAATAGCAATGACCATGCAACAACGGTAAACACTATTGATATGCTTTACTCAATTGTCACAAACTGCAAGCAAATAAATAATAACGAAGAAGAGCATAGGAAATACAACAACAATGAACCAATCTTTAATCATTGCGAGGAAAACAACAACACCGACTATGAAGACTTACAAATACACAATGATCATGCACCAGTGCTGTCTCCAGATCATCTCTAGTACTTTTAGTAATATTTCTCTTTATCTAATTTCTATTTTAATATTTATTTTGTTTTTCTTTATGATTTTTCAATATTTTATTTTTTCATTTTATTCACTTTTTTATGACGAATTTATATTTCCGGAAACTTTTTCAACACATTCCTACCCTAACTTATGCAAATTGTCAGCATTTATACATACAACAATAAGCTTTCTCTTTGATTGTGGCTGTGCGGTTTTCCTCAGGTTGCGTTTTAAACTTACTAATAATAAGTCCAGCTAACGCTATAGGGGTTCCACAGGCCAACAGTTTTGCCAATTTTAACAAAACGAAAACAATGTTGAAAGTTTTTCGAAATAGATATGACGGATTGTACATATGTCACTTAAATTCCCAGAGCTTGCTGAAGCATTTGGATGAGTTCAAAAGTATCTTTATTGATTCAATAATTGATATTATATGCGTGTCGGAAACGTGGTTGACCCAAGAAATAGACAGCGGCATTCTAAGCACCGGTACGTATAGGGTTTTTCGGTCTGATCGTATGTTTTCCAGAGGTGGAGGTGTGGCCATTTTTATTAAAAAACATTTTAAAAGTAGAATTGTTCTGAGCACTGCAAGCAATAATGGTATGGAATATCTATTCATAGAAGTTGCATGTGCTAGCGAAAAATGTCTGGTTGGTGTAATTTATAAACCACCCAGCATAAGAGACACAAATATCATAACGGATATCTTAGAGGAAGTTACACCTAACTTTAAGCATGTTATTATCTCAGGTGACTTAAACATTGATCTTCTTGACAAACATAACAGTAGGACTAAGCACTTCAACGACAATCTCTTATCTCTTAACCTTTCTCCTATAAACAGTGACCAACCCACACATTTTACATCCTCTAGGTCAAGTTTGATTGATAGATAGAATTTACGAATTTGAGGTGTTTCAGGCCATTAAAGACATTAAATCGGACGCTATTGGATTAGACAATATGCACCCTAAATTTGTAAAAATTATTCTCCCTTTTATAACTCCTTTTCTGACACATATTTTCAATACCATCGTGACAAAATCTAGCTTCCCGAAACTTTGGAAAGCTTCAAAAGTAATACCGGTTCTTAAGAAGTCAAACACGCCAAAACAAGAATACCGACCAATTTCCATCCTACCTTTTATCTCAAAGGCTTTCGAAAAGATTGTAAGTAAACAGATAACACGTTACCTGGAAACATATCGTTTAATTACACCCTTTCAATCTGGTTTTCGATCAAAACACAGCTGCACAACAGCACTTCTTAAAATTACCGACGACATACGACAGCAAATTGACAATAATCTAGTCACTACTTTAGTCCTCTTGGACTTCTCGAAAGCATTTGACACTGTGTCACATGAGATTCTTCTAAAAAAACTTAAAAACCATTTCTTCTTTGAAAACTCTGCCCTTTCTCTTATTAAAGAATATCTTAGCCAACGAACACAGGCTGTTTATGCAAATTCTATGTTGTCTGATTTTCTCCCTACCTCAAGTGGTGTACCTCAAGGATCAATACTAGGTCCTCTGCTGTTTACGCTTTTTAACAATGATCTTCCTTCAATACTCAAGCACTGTAAGGTCCATATGTATGCAGACGATGTACAAATTTACTTAAGCTATAGAATTGGTATGGTTGAAGATGCAACAGCCAGAATAAATGAAGATCTGATGGGTATAAAACAGTGGTCGAGGGAAAATCACCTAAAACTGAATTCTAGCAAAAGCCAGGCAATTGTGATAAGTAACACTGTCATAGATACTTCATATCTTCCAAATATTGAACTAGGTGGTGAAAAATTAAACTATGAGAGAACAGTAAAGAACCTTGGGGTCGTTTTTAACCAAACACTCTCGTGGGATGATCATCTCTCACAAGCTGTTGGTCGAACCTATGCTGCTCTGCGGGTTTTTTACATATGTGGAAGTTGTCTCCCTGTCGCAACAAAAATGACCATTGCAAAAACACTAATTTTACCAACTCTTTTTTATGGAAGTCCCATTTTTTGTGGTCTTAATAGTTACAATAAACGCAAAGTACAAGTTGCGTTCAACAATATTGCTCGTTTTGTATACGGCTTGCGTCGCTTCGATCATATCTCACTGCAAGCAGGTAGTATTTTCAATATGCCTTTTAATAAATACATTGACTACCTAGCTTTAATATTTCTCTTTAAGCTGATACATACAAAAACTCCTGAATATCTTTTCAAAAAACTTTGTTTTTCAATGTCACAGAGAAGTAACATTCTCATTGTCCCTTCTTTTAAATACAGGAACACAAAACTACAGTTCTTTGTGCACGCAGTTGGCCTTTGGAACTCCTTGCCTAACAATCTGAGGGGTATTCACAGTTACAATAGTTTTGAGAAATCTTTGAAAAACCTATATAAATGTTGAAATTGTTTTTGAAAATATTTTTCTGTTTTTTTTTCTTTTTTTTCTTCTCTTTCATAAATTTATAAAATCACTATCTCTCACTCTCTCTTTCTCTGTAATTATCAAATATGTAATTTCTATAATTGTAATTTATAATTCACTTACTTATAATTCTGTAAACTTAATAAGATATAAATTGTTATTTAGTTTTACCTTTTTTTCAATTGCTTACATAATTTTTAAAATTAAATGAATGTATACTAAGTATTAATAATAAGACACATTGTTTTAAAATGCTTATTGTTTAATAAATAAATATGAATATAAATATGAATATGAATATAAAATGTTGCAGGTTGGAGTTCTATTGTTTTGCATATTTCATGGCAATTTTAGTACTGAATGGGCTGTTCGACCACCTTCAAGCAAAGTTGCTGCGATTCCCGACGAAGCGAGTGCAAGTGTAATTTTATTTTGTGAGCGAATTGTTGCTAATATTAATGAAATCAAAAAAGTTTTTCCTGTACCACCAGGTGCATCATTTGACGTTAGGAACACACCTACATTGCTTAGACAACAGTGAGTGCTTGTAATTTAATATGAACTTTATACAATAGCAATAAAGCTCAAATTGACTACGTTTTAGTTAGAAAACTGTTTAACTCAATACATTTAGCTGTTTTATTTTTTGTTTATTCAACTCAGCACATTGTGTTTTCAGTAGCATTTATACTTAAAGATAAATTGGCATTCTAAGGTGTCATATCATTATGCATACTTTATATATCGCATTTCATATTTGTTCTATTTTTTACCACAATATAAAGTAGTTGCAAGAAGCATTATGATTCAATTCTAAGAAATGAATCTAAGAACAGTAATTATTGTGAGAAATGCAATAGCTAGCTTCATAGTCACATTTCAATTTTTTATTAAAGTCTTTTCTTGGTATAGACTCCTCAATTTAGTAGGATTGTGGAGTCTTTTTTAGTAGCTAATTTTTAAATTCAGTAAATTGCCGCCCGACCGTTGCGAACTAAACATGTAACATTTGCATCAATAGAATAAAAAGTGAAAAAACAAATTGGTCTTATTGTGTCTTGTATTTTGTCAAATGGGTTACATAAAACAATGTATTCCCCTAAACAAAAACATTTGTATGGGAAAAAGAAAAGGGCTGTTTTTTTGTTTTTTCCGGAAATTATTCGAATTTTTCTCGCCGTCAAAACCATCCTTGAACTTCAACAAACATTTTAAAAAAAGAATTGGCCAAATTGGTCCAGGTGTTGCTGAGTTATACGCTTACCAACACATTCTGCGATTCATTTTTATAGGTATATAAGAAGATAAGAAGATGCTGTATAATACCAAATAAGTATAATTTTGAAAACAAATTCTTTTTGAAACCACATGTCAACCAAGTTCAGTTCTTCCATTTTTGGCAACAAAAAGTTTGTTAGCATTGAACGATAGCGATCGCCATTCACCGTAACGTTGCGTCCAACAGCATCTTTGAAAAAATACGGTCCAATGATTCCTCCAGCGTACAAACCACACCAAACAGTGCATTTTTCGGGATGCATGGGCAGTTCTTGAACGGCTTCTGGTAGCTCTTCACTCCAAATGCGGCAATTTTGCTTATTTACGTAGCCATTCAACCAGAAATGAGCCTCATCGCTGAACAAACTTTGTCGATAAAAAAGCGGATTTTCTGCCAACTTTTCTAGGGCCCATTCACTGAAAATTCGACGTTGTGGCAGATCGTTCGGCTTCAGTTCTTACACGAGCTGTATTTTATACGGTTTTACACCAAGATCTTTACGTAAAATCTTCCATGTGGTCGAATAACACAAACCCAATTGCTGCGAACGGCGACGAATCGACATTTCACGGTCTTCAGCAACACTCTCAGAAACAGACGCAACATTCTCTTCTGTACGCACTGTACGCATTCGTGTGGTTGGTTTAATGTCCAATAAAGTAAACTGAGTTGGTCACAATCGCATTAATTGTTTGCTCACTTGGTCGATTATGTAGACCATAAATCGGACGTAAAGCTCGAAACACATTTCGAACCGAACACTGATTTTGGTAATAAAATTCAATGATTTGCAAGCGTTGCTCGTTAGTAAGTCTATTCATGATGAAATGTCAAAGCATACTGAGCATCTTTCTCTTTGACACCATGTCTGAAATCCCGCGTGATCTGTCAAATACTAATGCATGAAAATCCTAACCTCAAAAAAATCACCCGATATTTCCTTAAACTTTGCATCTTAAACGAGGTTTTTCAATAAGAGGTTTCATTTTGATAACTGTGAAAAAAACGAGTATGTTTTTAGAGAAATTAATTGGTGTTTATTTCATGTTCCAACAATCTCATTTTCAAACATGAAAGTACCAATCGCACCATTAAAGTCCAAAAACCTGCATTTAATAGTGTCAAATTAAGGATGGATATATGTATGTATGTACCTATGATAATTCATAAGTCTCCGAAATAATAAAAAAAAAATATAAATGGTATCTTCTTTTTATTTTCTCTTTCTCATTTTCTTCTTAGTTATTTGTATCTCTCTCACATTTTTACATGAATTGTTCCTATCATAATCACCAATTGAATAAACAATTGCACCATGCACCAAACTAATTGATCTGTCAAAACTTCCAGTATTAACCAGTATTATGAGATACAGTATTTTGACAATACAGCATTTTGAGACACAGTATTTTAAATGGACAGTATTTTGAAATACATAATATTAACCATACAGTATTATGACCATACAGTATCGTACAGTATCATACAGAATTTTGACCATACAGTATTTTAAAATACATCATTTCGACCCGCTCCCGTTTGGTCAAACAGTATTTTGTAGATACAGGCATTTGAATTCCAGTATTTTGAGATAATCGTGTAAATATTGTAAAAATGGGTTAGGGTCAAAATACTGTATGAACCAAAATGCTGTATTTAAAATAAAATATAGCATTTTGGTTCATACAGTATTTTGACCCTAACCCATTTTTACAATATTTACACGATTTTCCTTCCTAAGCCTATTTATATATAGAATTTTGAAATACAGAGTTTTGCCCAATCACATTTCTGAATACAAATTTCAAGCAACAGTATTTTAACCAAACTGTATTTTACAGAAATAGTATTATTGAATACACATAATAGTATTTTTAATACATCGCTATGACTCATACCCCAATCATGCCTAAGGCTATTGTTGATGGAGTACTTTCTTCATCTTATAAGCGGTTAATGCCAGCTTGATTTCGATTCTTGAAATTTATGTGTGGTTTGCCATTGCATGATAGAAAGATATACGAGCCTACAAGGAGTCGAAATTATTAAAATTTACTACAGAAATTCGGAGTCATTGGCCTCAACGTTAAGAGCGCTACTTCCAATTTATGGTCGTCATGAGCGTGTAGTGGAAAAATTTGAATCCACTGGCACTGTACAAAATGTTACCGTGCCAGCGAAACAAAGAAGTGCTCGTAGTGTCGAGAATATTACTGCCGCTGAAGCTTCGTTTGCAGAAAGCCCAAATGTGTCTCTCAAACGCCGTTCTCAAACGTTGGGCATCTCTGTGACGTCGTTGTGGCGAATTTTGCGAAAAGATCTTGGCCTACATCTTTACAAGATTAAATTGACGCAAGAACTGAAGCCGCTTGACCAGAAGAAGCGTCGTATGTTTGTGAATTGCGCTGAGCAACAACTTGAAAATGATTCGGATTTTCATCGAAAAATCATCTTCAGCGATGAGGCTTATTTCTGGGTGAATGGCTTCGTCAATAAACAAAATATGCGGTATTGGGCAGCAATCCACACGTACTCCATGAGTTATCATTGCATCCCGGCTTCATTGGTCCGTACTTCTTCCGTGATGATCAAGACAGGCACGTTACTGTGAATGGGGATCGCTACCGTTCAATGATAACCGAATATTTTTGGGGCCCCAATTGGATGATATCGACTGTGGTTCCAACAGGACGGCCGGCGGCGCGGCGCGCCACAAGCCACACAGCGAATGTCACAATCAATTTATTGGAAACCAAGTTTGGAGAACGTGTTGTCTCACGAAATGGTCCAATCGCTTGACCGCCTCGGTCGTGCGATTTGACGCCGTTAAACTATTTCCTGTGGAGCTACGTCAAGTCTATGGTACTCGTATATGCCAACAAGCCCGCGACGATTGATGAACTTCGTACGAATATCGAACGTGAAATTGCAGCAGTATCAGCTGATTTATGATTGAAAGCCATCGAAAATTGGGTTCAGCGTCTGGACTTCTGCAAGCGTGCCCGTGGTGGCCATGCAAAAGAAATCGAGTTCCATACATAATGGCATTGAATTTTCACAGGAATAAATAATTTCATTGATATCTAAAACGTTTTATTTAAAAAAAAACCTTTGTAGCGCTCTTATTGGAAAACCCGACATGTTAACCCTTAAAAGCTTAGAGTTAGACTTTCTTGAAGCAATTATGCCAAACATTAGAGATTGGTGGACAAAATGGGCCATCATCTAAATAAAATAAATTGGGTGGCGCAACAGTCCGTTGACAACTAGGGCCTAGTGACTTACAACTCTCAACCATTCCTGTGTGCGAGTACTATTGTCAGGGATGGAGGGGACCTACAGTTTTAAGCCGAATCCGAACGGCTAATTTGAGAAAGCACGTTTCATGACAAGAATTACTCTTGGAGAATTTGTCAATTCCTCGCAAGAGGCAGTACCCGTGAAAAATAGGGTTTAGATGGCATAGGCAGGGATCGAACCCAAGACCTCTGGCATGACAGTCCAACGCACTAACCATCAAGCCACGGGTACTGTACGGGCCATCATCTATCTTGATATAAATATGCATGTGAATTTTTAAACTGTGTGGAAAAAAGCATATACAATTTATTTGATATAATCTGGGAGTAAAGTTGCCATAACCTTAATTACAGAACAAGTTAAAATCAATGAAATAAAAAAACTATAATTTGTAAAAAGCGAACAAATATCAACTTGTATATTAAGAACCAGAACTGTGATTATGTCATCTTCGAAACCAAAAAAGAAAAACAATCTATAAATTTATCCTCATGTTGCGGAAAAATATTAAACTCACAAACAAAAAACAACAAATTCCTCCTTTGCCAAACTAAAAAGTTCTTTAACCTATTTTTCGCTTAATCCTCTTCATCTGGAGCCATCCCGCATCATCTGTGTCTGTATATAGTACTTCCTTTCAGTAAAATAATAATAATGAAGATCATAACTTGGAAATGATTTCTGTTTTATGTTGTATATCCTCGTTTTTACAGAAGATGCAATTTATTTTGTTGCGTGGCAATACAGTTACAGTTGCAAGGATCTGTGTGTGTCAGATAGAATTCTTTATATATTTGTATATTATCAAGACAAAGCTAAAAGCCCATCACAGCCAAAAACCTACAATCCTTTCATATTTACACATTGTGCAGTTGCAATTGCAACATCACAAGACAAGCTTTCAACAAAAATATAAAAAAAAAGAAAACAAAAACTGCAAGGACCTTATTCCTCCCTATCTTTTTTCTTTCTCAGAATTCCTGCTGCTGCTACTGCTCTGGTGCTCCTGTTAAGAGACAACTAACTGTAGTACAACTCATTATTCAACAACTATGTTGGTACTTGGTACGTACCTACCTCCTTCTTTTTTTTGGCAAGACGTCTGCTAGTTGTCTACAATAAACAGGAGCGACGAACGTTGACTAAAATGAGTAGGAGGTTTTGCTCCCCCCTCATACATAAAAGGGAATGCCTGATGCTTCCTTCTGCCACCCGCCCCAAAAGTTACGCGTAGCGATAATGGTGACACAAGTTATCCTGGTAAGGACTTTTATTCTCTCCTTAGTCTTATGGTCCTTATGGTCTGATGCGAAGGGTAGTGGGGGAGGGTTTGGACTATGGCAGGCAACAAGAAAGAGAGTTAAATTCGCTCATAATGATGATGACTGTGCATTTGTCGAGATCGAGAGATGGAGGAACGTGAACGGTCGGTGTCGGTTGGTGTTGATGTCGGTGTCGGTGTTGGTGTCGGTGCTGCAGTTCCCATCAGCCATCTAAAAGAACAATAACAACAACAACAAGAAACTATGTCGAGCTATATGACGATGTGAATTATGCCAAACGTTAGCCCGGGTAATGTGAGTGAAATTGCATTAAAAAACTTTTTCGCTGGAAATCTTTTTTCACCCCCCCTTTTTTTCGTCGTCGTCATCATCGTCATGTGTTTGTGTGTGTATAGTTTTTCTTCTGCTTTTCACAACTGACGTTGAGTTGGATTTTGTTTTTCAGTTTTTTCAATTTTTTATTTTTTATTTTTGAGAATTTGGTGCATTATTTTTCGCTTTTTGTATCCCAGTTTGTTGTTGTTGTTTTTTTTGTCTTGTTTACGAAATTGAAACACATTTTGTTAAATTTTAACTCGTTTATGGTATTTGAAATTAGTGAGCGAGTAGAGCAACTAACTGTTGTCATATAGCGCGGTAAGTTGGTAGTTGGATTGGTATAGCAACAGGAGCAGCAGCAGCAGCCAAAAGCATGAAAAATATATTGAAGGCGGAAAGCACTTAAACGGTTGTGCGCGAATTTGTTGCCAGTGAGCACTTTGTCGAAATTGGGTAGTTTTCTTATATTTTCATCATATTTTTGTTTTGTTTTTGTTGTTATTGTACCTCAGTTGGTACAAATTAAAATTATGGTTGATGGTCTTTTTCGCTTAAATTATACTGAATTAAACTTGATATTGTATTCAAATTACCTAAACTATGAGAGTACATTGTTATACTCTGCAAAGTAGGATTGTATTAGTGACCAAAGGTAAGACGGACGATTAATTTTGTGTTGAATAATTTAAGTGCATAAATGAGTTAACATTTAATTCAAAAGGGTAATATTGTTATCTATATGAATAATACAAAGAAGTTAATCAAATAATTCTAGAAATTTCAAATTCAAAAATTAAAATGGTTGCTAACCGCACGTAGAACTTCCCAATGGTACCCTTTAAAATGATTATGCCTTTGCAAAGCCAAAGCTAAACTAACAGTTAAAGAAATATGAAAAATATGCAAGCATTAACTCTGGTCGACAAATTTAAGTTTTTTTTCTAGGCACAGCAATGGAAAGGGAATGATTCCTAGATGACAATCCTGAAATTTCAGCCCTCTAGGTGGTCTAGATCGAGAAATAATGCAGTTCAGAAATTGCCCTATATTTGCTGACTTTCGACCCTCTGAGACGCATATTAAGCGAGATATTCGCATTTTAAGTTTGAACATGGATTTTTACCCATAACTTGTTGTAAAATTAGTCTTATTCAAAGATAGGCACAGCATTGAAAAGGGAATGATTCATAGATCACAATCCTGAAATTTTAGCAATCTAGGTGGTCTAGATCGAGAAATAATGGACTTCAAAAATTGCCCTCTAGGTCCGGACTTTGCACCCTCTAGGACGCATATTAAGCGAGATATTCGCATTTTAAGTTTGAACTTGGATTTTTTCCCATAACTTGTTGTAAAATTGGTCTTATTCAAAGATAGGCACAGCATTGAAAAGGGAATGATTCATAGATCACAATCCTGAAATTTTAGCAATCTAGGTGGTCTAGATCGAGAAATAATGGACTTCAAAAATTGCCCTCTAGGTCCGGACTTTGCACCCTCTAGGACGCATATTAAGCGAGATATTCGCATTTTAAGTTTGAACTTGGATTTTTTCCCATAACTTGTTGTAAAATTGGTCTTATTCAAAGATAGGCACAGCATTGGAAAGGGAATGATTCATAGATCACAATCCTGAAATTTAAGCCCTCTAGGTGAACAAGATCTAGAAATAATGGCGTTCAAAAATTGCCCTCTAGGTCCCGACTTTGCACCCTCTAGGACGCATATTAAGCGAGATATTCGCATTTTAAGTTTGAACTTGGATTTTTGCCCATAACTTGTTGTAAAATTGGTCTTATTCAAAGATAGGCACAGCATTGAAAAGGGAATGATTCATAGATCACAATCCTGAAATTTCAGCAATCTAGGTGGTCTAGATCGAGAAATAATGGACTTCAAAAATTGCCTTCTAGGTCCGGACTTTGCACCCTCTAGGACGCATATTAAGCGAGATATTCGCATTTAAAGTTTGAACTTGGATTTTTGCCCATAACTTGTTGTAAAAATGGTCTTATTCAAAGATAGGCACAGCATTGGAAAGGGAATGATTCATAGATCACAATCCTGAAATTTTAGCCCTCTAGGTGGTCTAGATCGAGAAATAATGGACTTCAAAAATTGCCATCTAGCTAGGTCCGGACTTTGCACCCTCTAGAACGCATATTGAGCGAGATATTTGCATTTTAAGTTTGAACTTGGATTTTTGCCCATAACTTGTTGTAAAATTGGTCTTATGCAATCTAGGTGGTCTAGATCGAGAAATAATGGACTTCAAAAATTTCCCTCTAGGTCCGGACTTTGCACCCTCTAGGACGCATATGAAGCGAGATATTCGCATTTTAAGTTTGAACTTGGATTTTTGCCCATAACTTGTTGTTAAAATGGTCTTATTCAAAGATAGGCACAGCATTGGAAAGGGAATGATTCATAGATCACAATCCTGAAATTTCAGCCCTCTAGGTGGTCTATATCGAGAAATAATGGAGTTCAAAAATTGCCCTCTAGGTCCCGACTTTGGACCCTGTAGGACGCATATTAAGCGAGATATTCGCATTTTAAGTTTGAACATGGATTTTTGCCCATAACTTGTTGTAAAATTGGTCTTATTCAAAGATAGGCACAACAATGGAAAGGGAATGATTCCTAGATCACAATCCTGAAATTTCAGCCCTCTAGGTGGTCTAGATCGAGAAATAATGGACTTCAAAAATTGCCCTCTAGCTAGGTCCGGACTTTGCACCCTCTAGAACGCATATTAAGCGAGATATTCGCATTTTAAGTTTGAACTTGGATTTTTGCCCATAACTTGTTGTAAAATTGGTCTTATTCAAAGATAGGCACAGCATTGGAAAGGGAATGATTCATAGATCACAATCCTGAAATTTCAGCCCTCTAGGTGAACAAGATCTAGAAATAATGGCGTTCAAAAATTGCCCTCTAGGTCCCGACTTTGCACCCTCTAGGACGCATATTAAGCGAGATATTCGCATTTTAAGTTTGATTTTGGATTTTTGCCCATAACTTGTTGTAAAAATGGTCTTATTCAAAGATAGGCACAGCATTGGAAAGGGAATGATTCATAGATCACAATCCTGAAATTTCAGCAATCTAGGTGGTCTAGATCGAGAAATAATGGACTTCAAAAATTGCCCTCTAGGTCCGGACTTTGCACCCTCTAGGACGCATATTAAGCGAGATATTCGCATTTTAAGTTTGAACTTGGATTTTTGCCCATAACTTGTTGTAAAAATGGTCTTATTCAAAGATAGGCACAACATTGGAAAGGGAATGATTCATAGATCACAATCCTGAAATTTTAGCCCTCTAGGTGGTCTAGATCGAGAAATAATGGACTTCAAAAATTGCCCTCTAGCTAGGTCCGGACTTTGCACCCTCTAGAACGCATATTAAGCGAGATATTCGCATTTTAAGTTTGAACTTGGATTTTTGCCCATAACTTGTTGTAAAATTGGTCTTATTCAAAGATAGGCACAGCATTGGAAAGGGAATGATTCATAGATCACAATCCTGAAATTTCAGCCCTCTAGGTGGTCTAGATCGAGAAATAATGGAGTTCAAAAATTGCCCTCTAGCTAGGTCTGGACTTTGCACCCTCTAGAACGCATATTAAGCGAGATATTCGCATTTTAAGTTTGAACTTGGATTTTTGCCCATAACTTGTTGTAAAATTGGTCTTATTCAAAGATAGGCACATCATTGGAAAGGGAATGATTCATAGATCACAATCCTGAAATTTCAGCCCTCTAGGTGGTCTAGATCGAGAAATAATGGAGTTCAAAAATTGCCCTCTAGGTCCCGACTTTGGACCCTGTAGGACGCATATTAAGCGAGATATTCGCATTTTAAGTTTGAACATGGATTTTTGCCCATAACTTGTTGTAAAATTGGTCTTATTCAAAGATAGGCACAACAATGGAAAGGGAATGATTCCTAGATCACAATCCTGAAATTTCAGCCCTCTAGGTGGTCTAGATCGAGAAATAATGGACTTCAAAAATTGCCCTCTAGCTAGGTCCGGACTTTGCACCCTCTAGAACGCATATTAAGCGAGATATTCGCATTTTAAGTTTGAACTTGGATTTTTGCCCATAACTTGTTGTAAAATTGGTCTTATTCAAAGATAGGCACAGCATTGGAAAGGGAATGATTCATAGATCACAATCCTGAAATTTCAGCCCTCTAGGTGAACAAGATCTAGAAATAATGGCGTTCAAAAATTGCCCTCTAGGTCCCGACTTTGCACCCTCTAGGACGCATATTAAGCGAGATATTCGCATTTTAAGTTTGAACTTGGATTTTTGCCCATAACTTGTTGTAAAATTGGTCTTATTCAAAGATAGGCACAGCATTGAAAAGGGAATGATTCCTAGATCACAATCCTGAAATTTCAGCAATCTAGGTGGTCTAGATCGAGAAATAATGGACTTCAAAAATTGCCCTCTAGGTCCGGACTTTGCACCCTCTAGGACGCATATTAAGCGAGATATTCGCATTTTAAGTTTGAACTTGGATTTTTGCCCATAACTTGTTGTAAAAATGGTCTTATTCAAAGATAGGCACAGCATTGGAAAGGGAATGATTCATAGATCACAATCCTGAAATTTTAGCCCTCTAGGTGGTCTAGATCGAGAAATAATGGACTTCAAAAATTGCCCTCTAGCTAGGTCCGGACTTTGCACCCTCTAGAACGCATATTAAGCGAGATATTCGCATTTTAAGTTTGAACTTGGATTTTTGCCCATAACTTGTTGTAAAATTGGTCTTATTCAAAGATAGGCACAGCATTGGAAAGGGAATGATTCATAGATCACAATCCTGAAATTTCAGCCCTCTAGGTGGTCTAGATCGAGAAATAATGGAGTTCAAAAATTGCCCTCTAGCTAGGTCCGGACTTTGCACCCTCTAGAACGCATATTAAGCGAGATATTCGCATTTTAAGTTTGAACTTGGATTTTTGCCCATAACTTGTTGTAAAATTGGTCTTATTCAAAGATAGGCACATCATTGGAAAGGAAATGATTCATAGATCACAATCCTGAAATTTCAGCCCTCTAGGTGGTCTAGATCGAGAAATAATGGAGTTCAAAAATTGCCCTCTAGGTCCCGACTTTGGACCCTGTAGGACGCATATTAAGCGAGATATTCGCATTTTAAGTTTGAACATGGATTTTTGCCCATAACTTGTTGTAAAATTGGTCTTATTCAAAGATAGGCACAACAATGGAAAGGGAATGATTCCTAGATCACAATCCTGAAATTTCAGCCCTCTAGGTGGTCTAGATCGAGAAATAATGGACTTCAAAAATTGCCCTCTAGCTAGGTCCGGACTTTGCACCCTCTAGAACGCATATTAAGCGAGATATTCGCATTTTAAGTTTGAACTTGGATTTTTGCCCATAACTTGTTGTAAAATTGGTCTTATTCAAAGATAGGCACAGCATTGGAAAGGGAATGATTCATAGATCACAATCCTGAAATTTCAGCCCTCTAGGTGAACAAGATCTTGAAATAATGGCGTTCAAAAATTGCCCTCTAGGTCCCGACTTTGCACCCTCTAGGACGCATATTAAGCGAGATATTCGCATTTTAAGTTTGAACTTGGATTTTTGCCCATAACTTGTTGTGAAAATGGTCTTATTCAAAGATAGGCACAGCATTGGAAAGGGAATGATTCATAGATCACAATCCTGAAATTTCAGCCCTCTAGGTGGTCTAGATCGAGAAATAATGGACTTCAAAAATTGCCCTCTAGGTCCGGACTTTGCACCCTCTAGGACGCATATTAAGCGAGATATTCGCATTTTAAGTTTGAACTTGGATTTTTGCCCATAACTTGTTGTAAAAACGGTCTTTTTCAAAAATAGGCACAGCATTGAAAAGGGAATGATTCATAGATCACAATCCTGACATTTCAGCAATCTAGGTGGTCTAGATCGAGAAATAATGGACTTCAAAAATTGCCCTCTAGGTCCGGACTTTGCACCCTCTAGGACGCATATTAAGCGAGATATTCGCATTTTAAGTTTGAACTTGGATTTTTGCCCATAACTTGTTGTAAAAATGGTCTTATTCAAAGATAGGCACAGCATTGGAAAGGGAATGATTCATAGATCACAGTCCTGAAATTTTAGCCCTCTAGGTGGTCTAGATCGAGAAATAATGGACTTCAAAAATTGCCCTTTAGCTAGGTCCGGACTTTGCACCCTCTAGAACGCATATTAAGCGAGATATTCGCATTTTAAGTTTGAACTTGGATTTTTGCCCATAACTTGTTGTAAAATTGGTCTTATTCAAAGAAAGGCACAGCATTGGAAAAGGAATGATTCATAGATCACAATCCTGAAATTTCAGCCCTCTAGGTGGTCTAGATCGAGAAATAATGGAGTTCAAAAATTGCCCTCTAGGTCCCGACTTTGGACCCTGTAGGACGCATATTAAGCGAGATATTCGCATTTTAAGTTTGAACATGGATTTTTGCCCATAACTTGTTGTAAAATTGGTCTTATTCAAAGATAGGCACAACAATGGAAAGGGAATGATTCATAGATCACAATCCTGAAATTTCAGCCCTCTAGGTGGTCTAGATCGAGAAATAATGGACTTCAAAAATTGCCCTCTAGCTAGGTCCGGACTTTGCACCCTCTAGAACGCATATTAAGCGAGATATTCGCATTTTAAGTTTGAACTTGGATTTTTGCCCATAACTTGTTGTAAAATTGGTCTTATTCAAAGATAGGCACAGCATTGGAAAGGGAATGATTCATAGATCACAATCCTGAAATTTCAGCCCTCTAGGTGAACAAGATCTAGAAATAATGGCGTTCAAAAATTGCCCTCTAGGTCCCGACTTTGCACCCTCTAGGACGCATATTAAGCGAGATATTCGCATTTTAAGTTTGAACTTGGATTTTTGCCCATAACTTGTTGTGAAAATGGTCTTATTCAAAGATAGGCACAGCATTGGAAAGGGAATGATTCATAGATCACAATCCTGAAATTTTAGCCCTCTAGGTGGTCTAGATCGAGAAATAATGGACTTCAAAAATTGCCCTCTAGGTCCGGACTTTGCACCCTCTAGGACGCAAATTAAGCGAGATATTCGCATTTTAAGTTTGAACTTGGATTTTTGCCCATAACTTGTTGTAAAAATGGTCTTATTCAAAGATAGGCACAGCATTGGAAAGGGAATGATTCATAGATCACAGTCCTGAAATTTTAGCCCTCTAGGTGGTCTAGATCGAGAAATAATGGACTTCAAAAATTGCCCTTTAGCTAGGTCCGGACTTTGCACCCTCTAGAACGCATATTAAGCGAGATATTCGCATTTTAAGTTTGAACTTGGATTTTTGCCCATAACTTGTTGTAAAATTGGTCTTATTCAAAGAAAGGCACAGCATTGGAAAAGGAATGATTCATAGATCACAATCCTGAAATTTCAGCCCTCTAGGTGGTCTAGATCGAGAAATAATGGAGTTCAAAAATTGCCCTCTAGGTCCCGACTTTGGACCCTGTAGGACACATATTAAGCGAGATATTCGCATTTTAAGTTTGAACATGGATTTTTGCCCATAACTTGTTGTAAAATTGGTCTTATTCAAAGATAGGCACATCATTGGAAAGGGAATGATTCATAGATCACAATCCTGAAATTTCAGCAATCTAGGTGGTCTAGATCGAGAAATAATGGACTTCAAAAATTGCCCTCTAGCTAGGTCCGGACTTTGCACCCTCTAGAATGCATATTAAGCGAGATATTCGCATTTTAAGTTTGAACTTGGATTTTTGCCCATAACTTGTTGTAAAATTGGTCTTATTCAAAGATAGGCACATCATTGGAAAGGGAATGATTCATAGATCACAATCCTGAAATTTCAGCCCTCTAGGTGGACTAGATATAGAAATAATGTCGTTCAAAAATTGCCCTCTAGGTCCCGACTTTGCACCCTGTAGGACGCATATTAAGAGAGATATTCGCATTTTAAGTTTGAACTTGGATTTTTGCCCATAACTTGTTGTAAAAATGGTCCTATTCAAAGATAGGCACAGCATTGGAAAGGGAATGATTCATAGATCACAATCCTGAAATTTTAGCCCTCTAGGTGGTCTAGATCGAGAAATAATGGCGTTCAAAAATTGCTCTCTAGGTCCGGACTTTGCACCCTCTAGGACGCATATTAAGCGAGATATTCGCATTTTAAGTTTGAACTTGGATTTTTGCCCATAACTTGTTGTAAAATTGGTCTTATTCAAAGATAGGCACAGCATTGAAAAGGAAATGATTCATAGATCACAATCCTAAAATTTCAGCCCTCTAGTTGGTCTAGATCGAGAAATAATGGAGTTCAAAAATTGCCCTCTAGGTCCCGACTTTGGACCTTGTAGGACGCATATTAAGCGAGATATTCGCATTTTAAGTTTGAACTTGGATTTTTGCCCATAACTTGTTGTAAAATTGGTCTTATTCAAAGATAGGCACAGCATTGAAAAGGGAATGATTCATAGATCACAATCCTGAAATTTCAGCCCTCTAGGTGGTACAGATCGAGAAATAATGGTCTTCAAAAATTGCCCTCTAGGTCCGGACTTTGCACCCTCTAGGACGCATATTAAGCGAGATATTCGCATTTTAAGTTTGAACTTGGATTTTTGCCCATAACTTGTTGTAAAATTGGTCTTATTCAAAGATAGGCACAGCATTGAAAAGGGAATGATTCATAGATCACAATCCTGAAATTTCAGCAATCTAGGTGGTCTAGATCGAGAAATAATGGACTTCAAAAATTGCCCTCTAGGTCCGGACTTTGCACCCTCTAGGACGCATATTAAGCGAGATATTCGCATTTTAAGTTTGAACTTGGATTTTTGCCCATAACTTGTTGTAAAAACGGTCTTTTTCAAAGATAGGCATAGCATTGGAAAGGAAATGATTCCTAGATGACAATCCTGAAATTTCAGCCCTCTAGGTGGTCTAGATCGAGAAATAATGGCGTTCAAAAATTGCCCTTTAGGTCGCGACTTTGCACCCTCTAGAACGCATATTAAGCGAGATATTCGCATTTTAAGTTTGAACTTGGATTTTTGCCCATAACTTGTTGTAAAATTGGTCTTATTCAAAGATAGGCACAGCATTGAAAAGGGAATGATTCATAGATCACAATCCTGAAATTTTAGCAATCTAGGTGGTCTAGATCGAGAAATAATGGACTTCAAAAATTGCCCTCTAGGTCCGGACTTTGCACCCTCTAGGACGCATATTAAGCGAGATATTCGCATTTTAAGTTTGAACTTGGATTTTTGCCCATAACTTGTTGTAGAAACGGTCTTTTTCAAAGATAGGCACAGCATTGAAAAGGGAATGATTCATAGATCACAATCCTGAAATTTCAGCCCTCTAGGTGGTATAGATCGAGAAATAATGGAGTTCAAAAATTGCCCTCTAGGTCCCGACTTTGGACCCTGTAGGACGCAAATTAAGCGAGATATTTGCATTTTAAGTTTGAACTTGGACTTTTGCCCATAACTTGTTGTAAAATTGGTCTTATTCAAAGATAGGCACAGCATTGGAAAGGGAATGATTCATAGATCACAATCCTGAAGCTTCAGCCCTCTAGGTGGTCTAGATCGAGAAATAATGGCGTTCAAAAATTGCCCTCTAGGTCCCGACTTTGCACCCTGTAGGACGCATATTGAGCGAGATATTCGCATTTTAAGTTTGAACTTGGATTTTTGCCCATAACTTGTTGTAAAATTGGTCTTATTCAAAGATAGGCACATCATTGGAAAGGGAATGATTCATAGATCACAATCCTGAAATTTCAGCCCTCTAGGTGGTCTAGATCGAGAAATAATGGAGTTCAAAAATTGCCCTCTAGGTCCCGACTTTGGACCCTGTAGGACGCATATTAAGCGAGATATTCGCATTTTAAGTTTGAACATGGATTTTTGCCCATAACTTGTTGTAAAATTGGTCTTATTCAAAGATAGGCACAGCATTGAAAAGGGAATGATTCATAGATCACAATCCTGAAATTTCAGCAATCTAGGTGGTCTAGATCGAGAAATAATGGACTTCAAAAATTGCCCTCTAGGTCCGGACTTTGCACCCTCTAGGACGCATATTAAGCGAGATATTCGCATTTTAAGTTTGAACTTGGATTTTTGCTCATAACTTGTTGTAAAAACGGTCTTTTTCAAAGATAGGCATAGCATTGGAAAGGAAATGATTCCTAGATGACAATCCTGAAATTTCAGCCCTCTAGGTGGTCTAGATCGAGAAATAATGGCGTTCAAAAATTGCCCTTTAGGTCGCGACTTTGCACCCTCTAGAACGCATATTAAGCGAGATATTCGCATTTTAAGTTTGAACTTGGATTTTTGTCCATAACTTGTTGTAAAATTGGTCTTATTCAAAGATAGGCACAGCATTGAAAAGGGAATGATTCATAGATCACAATCCTGAAATTTCAGCCCTCTAGGTGGTCTAGATCGAGAAATAATGGACTTCAAAAATTGCCCTCTAGGTCCGGACTTTGCACCCTCTAGGACGCATATTAAGCGAGATATTCGCATTTTAAGTTTGAACTTGGATTTTTGCCCATAACTTGTTGTAAAATTGGTCTTATTCAAAGATAGGCACAGCATTGAAAAGGGAATGATTCATAGATCACAATCCTGAAATTTTAGCAATCTAGGTGGTCTAGATCGAGAAATAATGGACTTCAAAAATTGCCCTCTAGGTCCGGACTTTGCACCCTCTAGGACGCATATTAAGCGAGATATTCGCATTTTAAGTTTGAACTTGGATTTTTGCCCATAACTTGTTGTAGAAACGGTCTTTTTCAAAGATAGGCACAGCATTGAAAAGGGAATGATTCATAGATCACAATCCTGAAATTTCAGCCCTCTAGGTGGTATAGATCGAGAAATAATGGAGTTCAAAAATTGCCCTCTAGGTCCCGACTTTGGACCCTGTAGGACGCAAATTAAGCGAGATATTTGCATTTTAAGTTTGAACTTGGACTTTTGCCCATAACTTGTTGTAAAATTGGTCTTATTCAAAGATAGGCACAGCATTGGAAAGGGAATGATTCATAGATCACAATCCTGAAATTTCAGCCCTCTAGGTAGTCTAGATCGAGAAATAATGGCGTTCAAAAATTGCCCTTTAGGTCCCGACTTTGCACCCTGTAGGACGCATATTAAGCGAGATATTCGCATTTTAAGTTTGAACTTGGATTTTTGCCCATAACTTGTTGTAAAATTGGTCTTATTCAAAGATAGGCACAGCATTGGAAAGGGAATGATTCATAGATCACAATCCTGAAGCTTCAGCCCTCTAGGTGGTCTAGATCGAGAAATAATGGCGTTCAAAAAATGCCCTCTAGGTCCCGACTTTGCACCCTGTAGGACGCATATTGAGCGAGATATTCGCATTTTAAGTTTGAACTTGGATTTTTGCCCATAACTTGTTGTAAAATTGGTCTTATTCAAAGATAGGCACAGCAATGGAAAGGGAATGATTCCTAGATCACAATCCTGAAATTTCAGCCATATATGTGGTCTAGATCGAGAAATATTGGAGTTCAAAAATTGCACTTGGGGAGCCGACTTTTAAGCCCCTAGGACGCATATTAAGCGAGATATTCGCATTTTAAGTTTGAACTTAGATTTTTGCCCATAACTTGTTGTAAAATTGGTCTTATTCAAAGTTAGGCACAGCAATGGAAAGGGAATGATTCCTAGATCACAATCCTGAAATATCAGCCATCTAGGTGGTCTAGATCGAGAAATATTGGAGTTCAAAAATTGCCCTTTGGGAGCCGACTTTTAAGCCCCTAGGACGCATATTAAGCGAGATATTCGCATTTTAAGTTTGAACTTGGATTTTTGCCCATAACTTGTTGTAAAATTGGTCTTATTCAAAGTTAGGCACAACAATGGAAAGGGAATGATTCCTAGATCACAATCCTGAAATTTCAGCCATCTAGGTGGTCTAGATCGAGAAATATTGGAGTTCAAAAATTGCCCTTTGGGAGCCGACTTTTAAGCCCCTAGGACGCATATTAAGCGACCCTCTAGGTGGCCTAGATCGAGAAATAATGGCGTTCAAAAATTGCCCTCTAGGTCCCGACTTTGCACCCTCTAGGACGCATATTAAGCGAGATATTCGCATTTTAAGTTTGAACTTGGATTTTTGCCCATAACTTGTTGTAAAATTGGTCTTATTCAAAGTTAGGCGCAGCAATGGAAAGGGAATGATTCATAAATCACAATCCTGAAATTTCAGCCATCTAGGTGGTCTAGATCGAGAAATATTGGAGTTCAAAAATTGCCCTTGGGGAGCCGACTTTTAAGCCCCTTTTTGTCCATAACTTTTTGTAAAATTGGTCTTATTCAAAGTTAGGCGCAGCAATGGAAAGGGAATGTTTCATAGATCACAATCCTGAAATTTCAGCCATCTAGGTGGTCTAGATCGAGAAATATTGGAGTTCAAAAATTGCCCTTTGGGAGCCGACTTTTAAGCCCCTAGGACGCATATTAAGCGAGATATTCGCATTTTAAGTTTGAACTTGGATTTTTGCCCATAACTTGTTGTAAAATTAGTCTTATTCAAAGTTAGGCACAGCAATGGAAAGGGAATGATTCCTAGATCACAACCCTGAAATTTCAGCCATCTAGGTGGTCTAGATCGAGAAATATTGGAGTTCAAAAATTGCCCTTGGGGAGCCGACTTTTAAGCCCCTAGGACGCATATTAAGCGAGATATTCGCATTTAAAGTTTGGTCTTGGATTTTTGCCCATAACTTGTTGTAAAATTGGTCTTATTCAAAGTTAGGCACAGCAATGGAAAGGGATCGAGAAATATTGGAGTTCAAAAATTGCCCTTTGGGAGCCGACTTTTAAGCCCCTAGTACGCATATTAAGCGAGATATTCGCATTTTATGTTTGAACTTGGATTTTTGCCCATAACTTGTTGTAAAATTAGTCTTATTCAAAGTTAGGCACAGCAATGGAAAGGGAATGATTCCTAGATCACAATCCTGAAATTTCAGCCATCTAGGTGGTCTAGATCGAGAAATATTGGAGTTCAAAAATTGCCCTTGGGGAGCCGACTTTTAAGCCCCTAGGACGCATATTAAGCGAGATATTCGCATTTAAAGTTTGAACTTGGATTTTTGCCCATAACTTGTTGTAAAATTAGTCTTATTCAACGATTGGCACAGCATTGAAAAGGGAATGATTCATAGATCACAATCCTGAAATTTCAGCCCTCTAGGTGGTCTAGATCGATAAATAATGGCGTTCAAAAATTGCCCTCTAGGTCCCGACTTTGCATCCTCTAGGACGCATATTAAGCGAGATATTCGCATTTTAAGTTTGAACTTGGATTTTTGCCCATAACTTGTTGTAAAATTGGTCTTATTCAAAGATAGGCACAGCATTGGAAAGAGAATGATTCATAGATCACAATCCTGAAGTTTCAGCCCTCTAGGTGGTCTAGATCGAGAAATAATGGCGTTCAAAAATTGCCCTCTAGGTCCCGACTTTGCACCCTGTAGGACGAATATTAAGCGAGATATTCGCATTTTAAGTTTGAACTTGGATTTTTGCCCATAACTTGTTGTAAAATTGGTCTTATTCAAAGATAGGCACAGCAATGGAAAGGGAATGATTCCTAGATCACAATCCTGAAATTTCAGCTATCTATGTGGTCTAGATCGAGAAATATTGGAGTTCAAAAATTGCACTTGGGGAGCCGACTTTTAAGCCCCTAGGACGCATATTAAGCGAGATATTCGCATTTTAAGTTTGAACTTAGATTTTTGCCCATAACTTGTTGTAAAATTGGTCTTATTCAAAGTTAGGCACAGCAATGGAAAGGGAATGATTCCTAGATCACAATCCTGAAATTTCAGCCATCTAGGTGGTCTAGATCGAGAAATATTGGAGTTCAAAAATTGCCCTTTGGGAGCCGACTTTTAAGCCCCTAGGACGCATATTAAGCGAGATATTCGCATTTTAAGTTTGAACTTGGATTTTTGCCCATAACTTGTTGTAAAATTGGTCTTATTCAAAGTTAGGCACAACAATGGAAAGGGAATGATTCCTAGATCACAATCCTGAAATTTCAGCCATCTAGGTGGTCTAGATCGAGAAATATTGGAGTTCAAAAATTGCCCTTGTTGAGCCGACTTTTAAGCCCCTAGGACGCATATTAAGCGAGATATTCGCATCTAAAGTTTGGTCTTGGATTTTTGCCCATAACTTGTTGTAAAATTGGTCTTATTCAAAGATAGGCACAGCAATGGAAAGGGAATGATTCCTAGATCACAATCCTGAAATTTCAGCCATCTAGGTGGTCTAGATCGAGAAATATTGGAGTTCAAAAATTGCCCTTTGGGAGCCGACTTTTAAGCCCCTAGGACGCATATTAAGCGACCCTCTAGGTGGCCTAGATCGAGAAATAATGGCGTTCAAAAATTGCCCTCTAGGTCCCGACTTTGCACCCTCTAGGACGCATATTAAGCGAGATATTCGCATTTTAAGTTTGAACTTGGATTTTTGCCCATAACTTGTTGTAAAATTGGTCTTATTCAAAGTTAGGCGCAGCAATGGAAAGGGAATGATTCATAAATCACAATCCTGAAATTTCAGCCATCTAGGTGGTCTAGATCGAGAAATATTGGAGTTCAAAAATTGCCCTTTGGGAGCCGACTTTTAAGCCCCTTTTTTTTCCATAACTTGTTGTAAAATTGGTCTTATTCAAAGTTAGGCGCAGCAATGGAAAGGGAATGATTCATAGATCACAATCCTGAAATTTCAGCCATCTAGGTGGTCTAGATCGAGAAATATTGGAGTTCAAAAATTGCCCTTTGGGAGCCGACTTTTAAGCCCCTAGGACGCATATTAAGCGAGATATTCGCATTTTAAGTTTGAACTTGGATTTTTGCCCATAACTTGTTGTAAAATTGGTCTTATTCAAAGTTAGGCACAGCAATGGAAAGGGAATGATTCCTAGATCACAATCCTGAAATTTCAGCCATCTAGGTGGTCTAGATCGAGAAATATTGGAGTTCAAAAATTGCCCTTGGGGAGCCGACTTTTAAGCCCCTAGGACGCATATTAAGCGAGATATTCGCATTTAAAGTTTGGTCTTGGATTTTTGCCCATAACTTGTTGTTAAATTGGTCTTATTCAAAGTTAGGCACAGCAATGGAAAGGGATCGAGAAATATTGGAGTTCAAAAATTGCCCTTTGGGAGCCGACTTTTAAGCCCCTAGGACGCATATTAAGCGAGATATTCGCATTTTATGTTTGAACTTGGATTTTTGCCCATAACTTGTTGTAAAATTAGTCTTATTCAAAGTTAGGCACAGCAATGGAAAGGGAATGATTCCTAGATCACAATCCTGAAATTTCAGCCATCTAGGTGGTCTAGATCGAGAAATATTGGAGTTCAAAAATTGCCCTTGGGGAGCCGACTTTTAAGCCCCTAGGACACATATTAAGCGAGATATTCGCATTTAAAGTTTGAACTTGGATTTTTGCCCATAACTTGTTGTAAAATTAGTCTTATTCAACGATTGGCACAGCATTGAAAAGGGAATGATTCATAGATCACAATCCTGAAATTTCAGCCCTCTAGGTGGTCTAGATCGATAAATAATGGCGTTCAAAAATTGCCCTCTAGGTCCCGACTTTGCATCCTCTAGGACGCATATTAAGCGAGATATTCGCATTTAAGTTTGAACTTGGATTTTTGCCCATAACTTGTTGTAAAATTGGTCTTATTCAAAGATAGGCACAGCATTGGAAAGAGAATGATTCATAGATCACAATCCTGAAGTTTCAGCCCTCTAGGTGGTCTAGATCGAGAAATAATGGCGTTCAAAAATTGCCCTCTAGGTCCCGACTTTGCACCCTGTAGGACGCATATTAAGCGAGATATTCGCATTTTAAGTTTGAACTTGGATTTTTGCCCATAACTTGTTGTAAAATTGGTCTTATTCAACGATTGGCACAGCATTGAGAAGGGAATGATTCATAGATCACAATCCTGAAGTTTCAGCCCTCTAGGTGGTCTAGATCGAGAAATAATGGCGTTCAAAAATTGCCCTCTAGGTCCCGACTTTGCACCCTGTAGGACGCATATTAAGCGAGATATTCGCATTTTAAGTTTGAACTTGGATTTTTGCCCATAACTTGTTGTAAAATTGGTCTTATTCAACGATTGGCACAGCATTGAAAAGGGAATGATTCATAGATCACAATCCTGAAATTTCAGCCCTCTAGGTGGTCTAGATCGATAAATAATGGCGTTCAAAAATTGCCCTCTAGGTCCCGACTTTGCACCCTCTAGGACGCATATTAAGCGAGATATTCGCATTTTAAGTTTGAACTTGGATTTTTGCCCATAACTTGTTGTAAAATTGGTCTTATTCAAAGATAGGCACAGCATTGGAAAGGGAATGATTCATAGATCACAATACTGAAGTTTCAGCCCTCTAGGTGGTATAGATCGAGAAATAATGGCGTTCAAAAATTGCTCTCTAGGTCCCGACTTTGCACCCTGTAGGACGCATATTAAGCGAGATATTCGCATTTTAAGTTTGAACTTGGATTTTTGCCCATAACTTGTTGTAAAATTGGTCTTATTCAAAGATAGGCACAGCAATGGAAAGGGAATGATTCCTAGATCACAATCCCGAAATTTCAGCCATCTAGGTGGTCTAGATCGAGAAATATTGGAGTTCAAAAATTGCCCTTTGGGAGCCGACTTTTAAGCCCCTAGGACGCATATTAAGCCAGATATTCACATTTTAAGTTTGAACTTGGATTTTTGCCCATAACTTGTTGTAAAATTGGTCTTATTCAAAGATAGGCACAGCATTGGAAAGGGAATGATTCATAGATCACAATACTGAAGTTTCAGCCCTCTAGGTGGTCTAGATCGAGAAATAATGGCGTTCAAAAATTGCTCTCTTGGTCCCGACTTTGCACCCTGTAGGACGCATATTAAGCGAGATATTCGCATTTTAAGTTTGAACTTGGATTTTTGCCCATAACTTGTTGTAAAATTGGTCTTATTCAAAGATAGGTACAGCATTGGAAAGGGAATGATTCATAGATCACAATCCTGAAATTTCAGCCCTCTAGGTGGTCTAGATCGATTAATATTGGAGTTCAAAAATTGCCCTTGGGGAGCCGACTTTTAAGCCCCTAGGACGCATATTAAGCGAGATATTCGCATTTAAAGTTTGAACTTGGATTTTTGCCCATAACTTGTTGTAAAATTGATCTTATTCAAAGTTAGGCACAGCAATGGAAAGGGAATGATTCCTAGATCACAATCCTGAAATTTCAGCCATCTAGGTGGTCTAGATCGAGAAATATTGGAGTTCAAAAATTGCCCTTTGGGAGCCGACTTTTAAGCCCCTAGGACGCATATTAAGCGAGATATTCGCATTTTAAGTTTGAACTTGGATTTTTGCCCATAACTTGTTGTAAAATTGGTCTTATTCAAAGATAGGCACAGCAATGGAAAGGGAATGATTCCTAGATCACAATCCTGAAATTTCAGCCATCTAGGTGGTCTAGATCGAGAAATATTGGAGTTCAAAAATTGCCCTTGGGGAGCCGACTTTTAAGCCCCTAGGACGCATATTAAGCGAGATATTCGCATTTAAAGTTTGAACTTGGATATTTGCCCATAACTTGTTGTAAAATTGGTCTTATTCAGAGATAGGCACAGCAATGGAAAGGGAATGATTCCTAGATCACAATCCTGAAATTTCCGCCATCTAGGTGGTCTAGATCGAGAAATATTGGAGTTCAAAAATTTCCCTTTGGGATCAGACTTTTAAGCCCCTAGGACGCATATTAAGCGAGATATTCGCATTTTAAGTTTGAACTTGGATTTTTGCCCATAACTTGTTGTAAAATTGGTCTTATTCAAAGATAGGCACAGCAATGGAAAGGGAATGATTCCTAGATCACAATCCTGAAATTTCAGCCATCTAGGTGGTCTAGATCGAGAAATATTGGAGTTCAAAAATTGCCCTTTGGGAGCCGACTTTTAAGCCCCTAGGACGCATATTAAGCGAGATATTCGCATTTTAAGTTTGAACTTGGATTTTTGCCCATAACTTGTTGTAAAATTGGTCTTATTCAAAGATAGGCACAGCAATGGAAAGGGAATGATTCCTAGATCACAATCCTGAAATTTCAGCCATCTAGGTGGTCTAGATCGAGAAATATTGGAGTTCAAAAATTGCCCTTGGGGAGCCGACTTTTAAGCCCCTAGGACGCATATTAAGCGAGATATTCGCATTTAAAGTTTGAACTTGGATTTTTGCCCATAACTTGTTGTAAAATTGGTCTTATTCAAAGTTAGGCACAGCAATGGAAAGGGAATGATTCCTAGATCACAATCCTGAAATTTCAGCCATCTAGGTGGTCTAGATCGAGAAATATTGGAGTTCAAAAATTGCCCTTTGGGAGCCGACTTTTAAGCCCCTAGGACGCATATTAAGCGAGATATTCGCATTTTAAGTTTGAACTTGGATTTTTGCCCATAACTTGTTGTAAAATTGGTCTTATTCAAAGATAGGCACAGCAATGGAAAGGGAATGATTCCTAGATCACAATCCTGAAATTTCAGCCATCTAGGTGGTCTAGATCGAGAAATATTGGAGTTCAAAAATTGCCCTTTGGGAGCCGACTTTTAAGCCCCTAGGACGCATATTAAGCGAGATATTCGCATTTTAAGTTTGAACTTGGATTTTTGCCCATAACTTGTTGTAAAATTGGTCTTATTCAAAGATAGGCACAGCAATGGAAAGGGAATGATTCCTAGATCACAATCCTGAAATTTCAGCCATCTAGGTGGTCTAGATCGAGAAATATTGGAGTTCAAAAATTGCCCTTGGGGAGCCGACTTTTAAGCCCCTAGGACGCATATTAAGCGAGATATTCGCATTTAAAGTTTGAACTTGGATTTTTGCCCATAACTTGTTGTAAAATTGGTCTTATTCAAAGTTAGGCACAGCAATGGAAAGGGAATGATTCCTAGATCACAATCCTGAAATTTCAGCCCTCTAGGTGGTCTAGATCGAGAAATAATGGCGTTCAAAAATTGCCCTTTAGGTCCCGACTTTGCACCCTGTAGGACGCATATTAAGCGAGATATTCGCATTTTAAGTTTGAACTTGGATTTTTGCCCATAACTTGTTGTAAAATTGGTCTTATTCAAAGTTAGGTACAGCATTGGAAAGGGAATGAATCATAGATCACAATCCTGAAATTTCAGCCATCTAGGTGGTCTAGATCGATTAATATTGGAGTTCAAAAATTGCCCTTGGGGAGCAGACTTTTAAGCCCCTAGGACGCATATTAAGCGAGATATTCGCATTTAAAGTTTGAACTTGGATTTTTGCCCATAACTTGTTGTAAAATTGGTCTTATTCAAAGTTAGGCACAGCAATGGAAAGGGAATGATTCCTAGATCACAATCCTGAAATTTCAGCCATCTAGGTGGTCTAGATCGAGAAATATTGGAGTTCAAAAATTGCCCTTTGGGAGCCGACTTTTAAGCCCCTAGGACGCATATTAAGCGAGATATTCGCATTTTAAGTTTGAACTTGGATTTTTGCCCATAACTTGTTGTAAAATTGGTCTTATTCAAAGATAGGTACAGCATTGGAAAGGGAATGATTCATAGATCACAATCCTGAAATTTCAGCCCTCTAGGTTTTCTAGATCGATTAATATTGGAGTTCAAAAATTGCCCTTGGGGAGCCGACTTTTAAGCCCCTAGGACGCATATTAAGCGAGATATTCGCATTTAAAGTTTGAACTTGGATTTTTGCCCATAACTTGTTGTAAAATTGGTCTTATTCAAAGTTAGGCACAGCAATGGAAAGGGAATGATTCCTAGATCACAATCCTGAAATTTCAGCCATCTAGGTGGTCTAGATCGAGAAATATTGGAGTTCAAAAATTGCCCTTTGGGAGCCGACTTTTAAGCCCCTAGGACGCATATTAAGCGAGATATTCGCATTTTAAGTTTGAACTTGGATTTTTGCCCATAACTTGTTGTAAAATTGGTCTTATTCAAAGATAGGCACAGCAATGGAAAGGGAATGATTCCTAGATCACAATCCTGAAATTTCCGCCATCTAGGTGGTCTAGATCGAGAAATATTGGAGTTCAAAAATTGCCCTTTAGGAGCAGACGTTTAAGCCCCTAGGACGCATATTAAGCGAGATATTCGCATTTTAAGTTTGAACTTGGATTTTTGCCCATAACTTGTTGTAAAATTGGTCTTATTCAAAGATAGGCACAGCAATGGAAAGGGAATGATTCCTAGATCACAATCCTGAAATTTCAGCCATCTAGGTGGTCTAGATCGAGAAATATTGGAGTTCAAAAATTGCCCTTTGGGAGCCGACTTTTAAGCCCCTAGGACGCATATTAAGCGAGATATTCGCATTTTAAGTTTGAACTTGGATTTTTGCCCATAACTTGTTGTAAAATTGGTCTTATTCAAAGATAGGCACAGCAATGGAAAGGGAATGATTCCTAGATCACAATCCTGAAATTTCAGCCATCTAGGTGGTCTAGATCGAGAAATATTGGAGTTCAAAAATTGCCCTTTGGGAGCCGACTTTTAAGCCCCTAGGACGCATATTAAGCGAGATATTCGCATTTTAAGTTTGAACTTGGATTTTTGCCCATAACTTGTTGTAAAATTGGTCTTATTCAAAGATAGGCACAGCATTGAAAAGGGAATGATTCATAGATCACAATCCTGAAGCTTCAGCCCTCTAGGTGGTCTAGATCGAGAAATAATGGCGTTCAAAAATTGCCCTCTAGGTCCCGACTTTGCACCCTGTAGGACGCATATTAACCGAGATATTCGCATTTTAAGTTTGAACTTGGATTTTTGCCCATAACTTGTTGTAAAAACGGTCTTTTTCAAAGATAGGCATAGCATTGGAAAGGAAATGATTCCTAGATCACAATCCTGAAATTTCAGCCCTCTAGGTGGTCTAGATCGAGAAATAATGGCGTTCAAAAATTGCCCTTTAGGTCGCGACTTTGCACCCTCTAGAACGCATATTAAGCGAGATATTCGCATTTTAAGTTTGAACTTGGATTTTTGTCCATAACTTGTTGTAAAATTGGTCTTATTCAAAGATAGGCACAGCATTGAAAAGGGAATGATTCATAGATCACAATCCTGAAATTTCAGCCCTCTAGGTGGTATAGATCGAGAAATAATGGACTTCAAAAATTGCCCTCTAGGTCCGGACTTTGCACCCTCTAGGACGCATATTAAGCGAGATATTCGCATTTTAAGTTTGAACTTGGATTTTTGCCCATAACTTGTTGTAAAATTGGTCTTATTCAAAGATAGGCACAGCATTGAAAAGGGAATGATTCATAGATCACAATCCTGAAATTTTAGCAATCTAGGTGGTCTAGATCGAGAAATAATGGACTTCAAAAATTGCCCTCTAGGTCCGGACTTTGCACCCTCTAGGACGCATATTAAGCGAGATATTCGCATTTTAAGTTTGAACTTGGATTTTTGCCCATAACTTGTTGTAGAAACGGTCTTTTTCAAAGATAGGCACAGCATTGAAAAGGGAATGATTCATAGATCACAATCCTGAAATTTCAGCCCTCTAGGTGGTATAGATCGAGAAATAATGGAGTTCAAAAATTGCCCTCTAGGTCCCGACTTTGGACCCTGTAGGACGCAAATTAAGCGAGATATTTGCATTTTAAGTTTGAACTTGGACTTTTGCCCATAACTTGTTGTAAAATTGGTCTTATTCAAAGATAGGCACAGCATTGGAAAGGGAATGATTCATAGATCACAATCCTGAAATTTCAGCCCTCTAGGTAGTCTAGATCGAGAAATAATGGCGTTCAAAAATTGCCCTTTAGGTTCCGACTTTGCACCCTGTAGGACGCATATTAAGCGAGATATTCGCATTTTAAGTTTGAACTTGGATTTTTGCCCATAACTTGTTGTAAAATTGGTCTTATTCAAAGATAGGCACAGCAATGGAAAGGGAATGATTCCTAGATCACAATCCTGAAATTTCAGCCATATATGTGGTCTAGATCGAGAAATATTGGAGTTCAAAAATTGCACTTGGGGAGCCGACTTTTAAGCCCCTAGGACGCATATTAAGCGAGATATTCGCATTTTAAGTTTGAACTTGGATTTTTGCCCATAACTTGTTGTAAAATTGGTCTTATTCAAAGTTAGGCACAACAATGGAAAGGGAATGATTCCTAGATCACAATCCTGAAATTTCAGCCATCTAGGTGGTCTAGATCGAGAAATATTGGAGTTCAAAAATTGCCCTTGTTGAGCCGACTTTTAAGCCCCTAGGACGCATATTAAGCGAGATATTCGCATTTAAAGTTTGGTCTTGGATTTTTGCCCATAACTTGTTGTAAAATTGGTCTTATTCAAAGATAGGCACAGCAATGGAAAGGGAATGATTCCTAGATCACAATCCTGAAATTTCAGCCATCTAGGTGGTCTAGATCGAGAAATATTGGAGTTCAAAAATTGCCCTTTGGGAGCCGACTTTTAAGCCCCTAGGACGCATATTAAGCGACCCTCTAGGTGGCCTAGATCGAGAAATAATGGCGTTCAAAAATTGCCCTCTAGGTCCCGACTTTGCACCATCTAGGACGCATATTAAGCGAGATATTCGCATTTTAAGTTTGAACTTGGATTTTTGCCCATAACTTGTTGTAAAATTGGTCTTATTCAAAGTTAGGCGCAGCAATGGAAAGGGAATGATTCCTAGATCACAATCCCGAAATTTCAGCCATCTAGGTGGTCTAGATCGAGAAATATTGGAGTTCAAAAATTGCCCTTTGGGAGCCGACTTTTAAGCCCCTAGGACGCATATTAAGCCAGATATTCACATTTTAAGTTTGAACTTGGATTTTTGCCCATAACTTGTTGTAAAATTGGTCTTATTCAAAGATAGGTACAGCAATGGAAAGGGAATGATTCCTAGATCACAACCATCTAGGTGGTCTAGATCGAGAAATATTGGAGTTCAAAAATTGCCCTTTGGGAGCCGACTTTTAAGCCCCTAGGACGCATATTAAGCGAGATATTCGCATTTTAAGTTTGAACTTGGATTTTTGCCCATAACTTGTTGTAAAATTGGTCTTATTCAAAGTTACGCACAACAATGGAAAGGGAATGATTCCTAGATCACAATCCTGAAATTTCAGCCATCTAGGTGGTCTAGATCGAGAAATATTGGAGTTCAAAAATTGCCCTTGTTGAGCCGACTTTTAAGCCCCTAGGACGCATATTAAGCGAGATATTCGCATTTAAAGTTTGGTCTTGGATTTTTGCCCATAACTTGTTGTAAAATTGGTCTTATTCAAAGATAGGCACAGCAATGGAAAGGGAATGATTCCTAGATCACAATCCCGAAATTTCAGCCATCTAGGTGGTCTAGATCGAGAAATATTGGAGTTCAAAAATTGCCCTTTGGGAGCCGACTTTTAAGCCCCTAGGACGCATATTAAGCGACCCTCTAGGTGGTCTAGATCGAGAAATAATGGCGTTCAAAAATTGCCCTCTAGGTCCCGACTTTGCACCCTCTAGGACGCATATTAAGCGAGATATTCGCATTTTAAGTTTGAACTTGGATTTTTGCCCATAACTTGTTGTAAAATTGGTCTTATTCAAAGTTAGGCGCAGCAATGGAAAGGGAATGATTCATAAATCACAATCCTGAAATTTCAGCCATCTAGGTGGTCTAGATCGAGAAATATTGGAGTTCAAAAATTGCCCTTTGGGAGCCGACTTTTAAGCCCCTTTTTGTCCATAACTTGTTGTAAAATTGGTCTTATTCAAAGTTAGGCGCAGCAATGGAAAGGGAATGATTCATAGATCACAATCCTGAAATTTCAGCCATCTAGGTGGTCTAGATCGAGAAATATTGGAGTTCAAAAATTGCCCTTTGGGAGCCGACTTTTAAGCCCCTAGGACGCATATTAAGCGAGATATTCGCATTTTAAGTTTGAACTTGGATTTTTGCCCATAACTTGTTGTAAAATTGGTCTTATTCAAAGTTAGGCACAGAAATGGAAAGGGAATGATTCCTAGATCACAATCCTGAAATTTCAGCCATCTAGGTGGTCTAGATCGAGAAATATTGGAGTTCAAAAATTGCCCTTGGGGAGCCGACTTTTAAGCCCCTAGGACGCATATTAAGCGAGATATTCGCATTTAAAGTTTGGTCTTGGATTTTTGCCCATAACTTGTTGTAAAATTGGTCTTATTCAAAGTTAGGCACAGCAATGGAAAGGGATCGAGAAATATTGGAGTTCAAAAATTGCCCTTTGGGAGCCGACTTTTAAGCCCCTAGGACGCATATTAAGCGAGATATTCGCATTTTATGTTTGAACTTGGATTTTTGCCCATAACTTGTTGTAAAATTAGTCTTATTCAAAGTTAGGCACAGCAATGGAAAGGGAATGATTCCTAGATCACAATCCTGAAATTTCAGCCATCTAGGTGGTCTAGATCGAGAAATATTGGAGTTCAAAAATTGCCCTTGGGGAGCCGACTTTTAAGCCCCTAGGACGCATATTAAGCGAGATATTCGCATTTAAAGTTTGAACTTGGATTTTTGCCCATAACTTGTTGTAAAATTAGTCTTATTCAACGATTGGCACAGCATTGAAAAGGGAATGATTCATAGATCACAATCCTGAAATTTCAGCCCTCTAGGTGGTCTTGATCGAGAAATAATGGCGTTCAAAAATTGCCCTCTAGGTCCCGACTTTGCACCCTCTAGGACGCATATTAAGCGAGATATTCGCATTTTAAGTTTGAACTTGGATTTTTGCCCATAACTTGTTGTAAAATTGGTCTTATTCAAAGATAGGCACAGCATTGGAAATTCATAGATTCATAGATCACAATCCTGAAATTTCAGCCCTCTAGGTGGTCTAGATCGAGAAATAATGGCGTTCAAAAATTGCCCTCTAGGTCCCGACTTTGCACCCTGTAGGACGCATATTAAGCGAGATATTCGCATTTTAAGTTTGAACTTGGATTTTTGCCCATAACTTGTTGTAAAATTGGTCTTATTCAACGATTGGCACAGCATTGAAAAGGGAATGATTCATAGATCACAATCCTGAAGTTTCAGCCCTCTAGGTGGTCTAGATCGAGAAATAATGGACTTCAAAAATTGCCCTCTAGGTCCCGACTTTGCACCCTGTAGGACGCATATTAAGCGAGATATTCGCATTTTAAGTTTGAACTTGGATTTTTGCCCATAACTTGTTGTAAAATTGGTCTTATTCAAAGTTACGCACAACAATGGAAAGGGAATGATTCCTAGATCACAATCCTGAAATTTCAGCCATCTAGGTGGTCTAGATCGAGAAATATTGGAGTTCAAAAATTGCCCTTGTTGAGCCGACTTTTAAGCCCCTAGGACGCATATTAAGCGAGATATTCGCATTTAAAGTTTGAACTTGGATTTTTGCCCATAACTTGTTGTAAAATTGGTCTTATTCAAAGATAGGCACAGCAATGGAAAGGGAATGATTCCTAGATCACAATCCCGAAATTTCAGCCATCTAGGTGGTCTAGATCGAGAAATATTGGAGTTCAAAAATTGCCCTTTGGGAGCCGACTTTTAAGCCCCTAGGACGCATATTAAGCGACCCTCTAGGTGGCCTAGATCGAGAAATAATGGCGTTCAAAAATTGCCCTCTAGGTCCCGACTTTGCACCCTCTAGGACGCATATTAAGCGAGATATTCGCATTTTAAGTTTGAACTTGGATTTTTGCCCATAACTTGTTGTAAAATTGGTCTTATTCAAAGTTAGGCGCAGCAATGGAAAGGGAATGATTCATAAATCACAATCCTGAAATTTCAGCCATCTAGGTGGTCTAGATCGAGAAATATTGGAGTTCAAAAATTGCCCTTTGGGAGCCGACTTTGAATATATTCAAAGTTAGGCACAGCAATGGAAAGGGAATGATTCATAGATCACAATCCTGAAATTTCAGCCATCTAGGTGGTCTAGATCGAGAAATATTGGAGTTCAAAAATTGCCCTTTGGGAGCCGACTTTTAAGCCCCTAGGACGCATATTAAGCGAGATATTCGCATTTTAAGTTTGAACTTGGATTTTTGCCCATAACTTGTTGTAAAATTGGTCTTATTCAAAGTTAGGCACAGAAATGGAAAGGGAATGATTCCTAGATCACAATCCTGAAATTTCAGCCATCTAGGTGGTCTAGATCGAGAAATATTGGAGTTCAAAAATTGCCCTTGGGGAGCCGACTTTTAAGCCCCTAGGACGCATATTAAGCGAGATATTCGCATTTAAAGTTTGGTCTTGGATTTTTGCCCATAACTTGTTGTAAAATTGGTCTTATTCAAAGTTAGGCACAGCAATGGAAAGGGATCGAGAAATATTGGAGTTCAAAAATTGCCCTTTGGGAGCCGACTTTTAAGCCCCTAGGACGCATATTAAGCGAGATATTCGCATTTTAAGTTTGAACTTGGATTTTTGCCCATAACTTGTTGTAAAATTAGTCTTATTCAAAGTTAGGCACAGCAATGGAAAGGGAATGATTCCTAGATCACAATCCTGAAATTTCAGCCATCTAGGTGGTCTAGATCGAGAAATATTGGAGTTCAAAAATTGCCCTTGGGGAGCCGACTTTTAAGCCCCTAGGACGCATATTAAGCGAGATATTCGCATTTAAAGTTTGAACTTGGATTTTTGCCCATAACTTGTTGTAAAATTAGTCTTATTCAACGATTGGCACAGCATTGAAAAGGGAATGATTCATAGATCACAATCCTGAAATTTCAGCCCTCTAGGTGGTCTAGATCGATAAATAATGGCGTTCAAAAATTGCCCTCTAGGTCCCGACTTTGCATCCTCTAGGACGCATATTAAGCGAGATATTCGCATTTTAAGTTTGAACTTGGATTTTTGCCCATAACTTGTTGTAAAATTGGTCTTATTCAAAGATAGGCACAGCATTGGAGAGAGAATGATTCATAGATCACAATCCTGAAATTTCAGCCCTCTAGGTGGTCTAGATCGAGAAATAATGGCGTTCAAAAATTGCCCTCTAGGTCCCGACTTTGCACCCTGTAGGACGCATATTAAGCGAGATATTCGCATTTTAAGTTTGAACTTGGATTTTTGCCCATAACTTGTTGTAAAATTGGTCTTATTCAAAGATAGGCACAGCATTGAGAAGGGAATGATTCATAGATCACAATCCTGAAATTTCAGCCCTCTAGGTGGTCTAGATCGAGAAATAATGGCGTTCAAAAATTGCCCTCTAGGTCCCGACTTTGCACCCTGTAGGACGCATATTAAGCGAGATATTCGCATTTTAAGTTTGAACTTGGATTTTTGCCCATAACTTGTTGTAAAATTGGTCTTATTCAACGATTGGCACAGCATTGAAAAGGGAATGATTCATAGATCACAATCCTGAAATTTCAGCCCTCTAGGTGGTCTAGATCGAGAAATAATGGCGTTCAAAAATTGCCCTCTAGGTCCCGACTTTGCACCCTCTAGGACGCATATTAAGCGAGATATTCGCATTTTAAGTTTGAACTTGGATTTTTGCCCATAACTTGTTGTAAAATTGGTCTTATTCAAAGATAGGCACAGCATTGGAAAGGGAATGATTCATAGATCACAATACTGAAATTTCAGCCCTCTAGGTGGTCTAGATCGAGAAATAATGGCGTTCAAAAATTGCCCTCTAGGTCCCGACTTTGCACCCTGTAGGACGCATATTAAGCGAGATATTCGCATTTTAAGTTTGAACTTGGATTTTTGCCCATAACTTGTTGTAAAATTGGTCTTATTCAAAGATAGGCACAGCAATGGAAAGGGAATGATTCCTAGATCACAATCCCGAAATTTCAGCCATCTAGGTGGTCTAGATCGAGAAATATTGGAGTTCAAAAATTGCCCTTTGGGAGCCGACTTTTAAGCCCCTAGGACGCATATTAAGCCAGATATTCACATTTTAAGTTTGAACTTGGATTTTTGCCCATAACTTGTTGTAAAATTGGTCTTATTCAAAGATAGGCACAGCATTGGAGAGAGAATGATTCATAGATCACAATCCTGAAGTTTCAGCCCTCTAGGTGGTCTAGATCGAGAAATAATGGCGTTCAAAAATTGCCCTCTAGGTCCCGACTTTGCACCCTGTAGGACGCATATTAAGCGAGATATTCGCATTTTAAGTTTGAACTTGGATTTTTGCCCATAACTTGTTGTAAAATTGGTCTTATTCAACGATTGGCACAGCATTGAGAAGGGAATGATTCATAGATCACAATCCTGAAGTTTCAGCCCTCTAGGTGGTCTAGATCGAGAAATAATGGCGTTCAAAAATTGCCCTCTAGGTCCCGACTTTGCACCCTGTAGGACGCATATTAAGCGAGATATTCGCATTTTAAGTTTGAACTTGGATTTTTGCCCATAACTTGTTGTAAAATTGGTCTTATTCAAAGTTACGCACAACAATGGAAAGGGAATGATTCCTAGATCACAATCCTGAAATTTCAGCCATCTAGGTGGTCTAGATCGAGAAATATTGGAGTTCAAAAATTGCCCTTGTTGAGCCGACTTTTAAGCCCCTAGGACGCATATTAAGCGAGATATTCGCATTTAAAGTTTGGTCTTGGATTTTTGCCCATAACTTGTTGTAAAATTGGTCTTATTCAAAGATAGGCACAGCAATGGAAAGGGAATGATTCCTAGATCACAATCCCGAAATTTCAGCCATCTAGGTGGTCTAGATCGAGAAATATTGGAGTTCAAAAATTGCCCTTTGGGAGCCGACTTTTAAGCCCCTAGGACGCATATTAAGCGACCCTCTAGGTGGCCTAGATCGAGAAATAATGGCGTTCAAAAATTGCCCTCTAGGTCCCGACTTTGCACCCTCTAGGACGCATATTAAGCGAGATATTCGCATTTTAAGTTTGAACTTGGATTTTTGCCCATAACTTGTTGTAAAATTGGTCTTATTCAAAGTTAGGCGCAGCAATGGAAAGGGAATGATTCATAAATCACAATCCTGAAATTTCAGCCATCTAGGTGGTCTAGATCGAGAAATATTGGAGTTCAAAAATTGCCCTTTGGGAGCCGACTTTTAAGCCCCTAGGACGCATATTAAGCGAGATATTCGCATTTTAAGTTTGAACTTGGATTTTTGCCCATAACTTGTTGTAAAATTGGTCTTATTCAAAGATAGGCACAGAAATGGAAAGGGAATGATTCCTAGATCACAATCCTGAAATTTCAGCCATCTAGGTGGTCTAGATCGAGAAATATTGGAGTTCAAAAATTGCCCTTGGGGAGCCGACTTTTAAGCCCCTAGGACGCATATTAAGCGAGATATTCGCATTTAAAGTTTGAACTTGGATTTTTGCCCATAACTTGTTGTAAAATTGGTCTTATTCAAAGATAGGCACAGCAATGGAAAGGGATCGAGAAATATTGGAGTTCAAAAATTGCCCTTGGGGAGCCGACTTTTAAGCCCCTAGGACGCATATTAAGCGAGATATTCGCATTTTATGTTTGAACTTGGATTTTTGCCCATAACTTGTTGTAAAATTAGTCTTATTCAAAGTTAGGCACAGCAATGGAAAGGGAATGATTCCTAGATCACAATCCTGAAATTTCAGCCATCTAGGTGGTCTAGATCGAGAAATATTGGAGTTCAAAAATTGCCCTTGGGGAGCCGACTTTTAAGCCCCTAGGACGCATATTAAGCGAGATATTCGCATTTAAAGTTTGAACTTGGATTTTTGCCCATAACTTGTTGTAAAATTAGTCTTATTCAACGATTGGCACAGCATTGAAAAGGGAATGATTCATAGATCACAATCCTGAAATTTCAGCCCTCTAGGTGGTCTTGATCGATAAATAATGGCGTTCAAAAATTGCCCTCTAGGTCCCGACTTTTGATCCTCTAGGACGCATATTAAGCGAGATATTCGCATTTTAAGTTTGAACTTGGATTTTTGCCCATTACTTGTTGTAAAATTGGTCTTATTCAAAGATAGGCACAGCATTGGAAAGAGAATGATTCATAGATCACAATCCTGAAATTTCAGCCCTCTAGGTGGTCTAGATCGAGAAATAATGGACTTCAAAAATTGCCCTCTAGGTCCCGACTTTGCACCCTGTAGGACGCATATTAAGCGAGATATTCGCATTTTAAGTTTGAACTTGGATTTTTGCCCATAACTTGTTGTAAAATTGGTCTTATTCAACGATTGGCACAGCATTGAAAAGGGAATGATTCATAGATCACAATCCTGAAATTTCAGCCCTCTAGGTGGTCTAGATCGAGAAATAATGGCGTTCAAAAATTGCCCTCTAGGTCCCGACTTTGCACCCTGTAGGACGCATATTAAGCGAGATATTCGCATTTTAAGTTTGAACTTGGATTTTTGCCCATAACTTGTTGTAAAATTGGTCTTATTCAACGATTGGCACAGCATTGAAAAGGGAATGATTCATAGATCACAATCCTGAAATTTCAGCCCTCTAGGTGGTCTAGATCGAGAAATAATGGAGTTCAAAAATTGCCCTCTAGGTCCCGACTTTGCACCCTCTAGGACGCATATTAAGCGAGATATTCGCATTTTAAGTTTGAACTTGGATTTTTGCCCATAACTTGTTGTAAAATTGGTCTTATTCAAAGATAGGCACAGCATTGGAAAGGGAATGATTCATAGATCACAATCCTGAAGTTTCAGCCCTCTAGGTGGTCTAGATCGAGAAATAATGGCGTTCAAAAATTGCCCTCTAGGTCCCGACTTTGCACCCTGTAGGACGCATATTAAGCGAGATATTCGCATTTTAAGTTTGAACTTGGATTTTTGCCCATAACTTGTTGTAAAATTGGTCTTATTCAAAGATAGGCACAGCAATGGAAAGGGAATGATTCCTAGATCACAATCCTGAAATTTCAGCCATCTAGGTGGTCTAGATCGAGAAATATTGGAGTTCAAAAATTGCCCTTTGGGAGCCGACTTTTAAGCCCCTAGGACGCATATTAAGCCAGATATTCACATTTTAAGTTTGAACTTGGATTTTTGCCCATAACTTGTTGTAAAATTGGTCTTATTCAAAGATAGGTACAGCATTGGAAAGGGAATGATTCATAGATCACAATCCTGAAATTTCAGCCCTCTAGGTGGTCTAGATCGATTAATATTGGAGTTCAAAAATTGCCCTTGGGGAGCCGACTTTTAAGCCCCTAGGACGCATATTAAGCGAGATATTCGCATTTAAAGTTTGAACTTGGATTTTTGCCCATAACTTGTTGTAAAATTGGTCTTATTCAAAGTTACGCACAACAATGGAAAGGGAATGATTCCTAGATCACAATCCTGAAATTTCAGCCATCTAGGTGGTCTAGATCGAGAAATATTGGAGTTCAAAAATTGCCCTTTGGGAGCCGACTTTTAAGCCCC